>BQNB010018793.1:0-67776 GCA_026074375.1 Tanacetum coccineum | reverse complement strand
TTTGATTGGTTTGGTGTTCTGCTCTTTGAGAGCTTCAGCTTTCATCTTAACAATATCTTGAGACCAAAATAATTGTTCCGGGGTCAGTTGTTTCTGTGGTGTAAAGGTCGCTAAAAAATTCTCTTTCGAGTAATTAGGCGGTGTGATTTTGACCTTATTATCCACACATTCATTGGTTTTCATTTTATCATGCATTTTCTTCCTAGAAATTTTAGATTGTTCTAGGGTCTCCTCACAATCACGTACTACGGCCGGTGCATGATTGGGTGTGACAATTACAATAAAATAGAAAAAACCGACCATTTAAAACAACAAAAAAGGGCTATCATGTGGTTAAATCAAAAGAATATTCATTTCGTGAGTACATACCTAAAATCCCGTACCCTCAAGCTTTAAAAGTGGATCATTCCCACTTAAACTATATCGTCAAAGAATCTTAAATCAAGTTAAGTATAACAATAATAATATAGTAGTAATAGTCAATAATAATAACAAACCTAAAAGGACTATATATATATATATATATATATATATAACAAAAGCTTTGCAGTTTTTAAGTATGTCACGCACAGGGCCCGTGTGTTTCGTACTCGATTTCTGTAATAAAAAATTATTTTTGAACTTTATGGGTGTGTTCACTAGAAACCCTCACGAGACTATAACTCGTCCACCCAGGACAACGAGGGGTTTAAAGGCTTGTTGCATACGCTAAATACAACCGTGTTGTCTACGAATGTGCACTTTTGTATTTTACAATTTTTGTATTTTTGTTTATTTTGTAGATTTCATAAATATGTGGAGCTTGGATTGGTGGTAGTCTTACACGTGAGAAATGATATATTTGGAGTATAATATTTTATGGGTTGAATTTACATGCTTGGCATTATGTTTTGCGCCGTATCTTTCAGAAGTCAACCGAGCACTTATGAGCCTCGAGAAGTCTCGTTTCTCTTGTATTTATTCTTCCCCGCTTGTCCTACTTTTATGTTATCTTTCTAAGTACGCATATTGCTCAATTTAAGTGTGGGGAAAAATGAATTGAAATATAAGACTCGTTATTAAAAGTATAAACTTTTGTTCGCCCTCGGTAATCTAAAAATCTAATCTTGTTGTTTTTAATTCTTTTGCCACTTAGGTTAATATATTATAATAAAACTTATTTAATAAATAAAGTTTTGAAATCAGAGATGTGTCCTGATTGATAAAGCAGATCCGACTTGGGATTGATAACATTACTAGCATATTTATACCAATCACCTAAATTTTTTTTTGTAAGGTTTTAGATCTTAAGGAATTCAGGTATCCATCTTTGATACCTAAGATAATTTTTGCCTTTATCATTCTCGAGTTAAGGTTTGAATGCAATTGCAAGTGTCTCATCTGTCGTTATGGCTGTGTATTTGTAATTTGTCACTTTTTCTTGAGCATTGGTATTGGTTTAAAAATTGTATGAGTGTGCCAGTGATTTATTAATTCTAGAACTTATGCTTGATAATCATT
This sequence comes from Tanacetum coccineum, assembly GCA_026074375.1. Lineage (NCBI taxonomy): Eukaryota > Viridiplantae > Streptophyta > Magnoliopsida > Asterales > Asteraceae > Tanacetum > Tanacetum coccineum. The sequence goes on along the minus strand of BQNB010018793.1, from coordinate 66,276 downwards.
ACGAGATCGCAGTAAGATCACGTTCGTGTGATATAGGTATTCTTATTTGAGAAAGTGGCAAACTTAGGATTTAACCAAATGGCCATTCCATTTCATATTATTTATTCTTTTAGCTTACACTTATTAGCTAACCACCCAAATAAAACCCTTCCGTAGCACTCATCTTTAGTGCTAGATACCACTTGTTTACCCGCTGAGCCATTCTATTCATTTTTCTCATCCACTAAAATACAAAAATATATAACCTATAACTAGCCTTACCCCTTGTTGAAAGTCTCAATGGTTGGTTGCTAGTTGCTCGGTATGATTGATTGGTTTTTGCTTATAGTTTGTTCACACTTTGTTATAAGTATTGTGTTATTTCAACGAAGATGAAGATTGATCACCTTCTATTTTGTATTTTTTGTGGTGTATGCTTATCTCAAGTGTGGGGGAATTGTTAGTTCGTGATATGGAGATGAAAAAAATTAATTAAAAAAAGAGGAATGAAAGAAAATGAAGAAAAAAGTGAAAAAAGAAGAAAAAAAGAGAAAAAGAAAACTAATGAATAAGAGCTGGATTGTTGTTGGCATTTGCGACGTATTGATATATTATGATATGTGTTGGATATATTGATGAGAGGTTCGATAACCTCACAGGTTTGTGGTATGTTTAGTAACTAGCAACATGGGTTTCTTGGACTTGTCGACATGTATATTATAAAACAAATTCCAGTATATATTTCCCATGCCTTAGCCACACTATTATTAACCCTTATCCTAATGTTACAACCTGAATAAAAGTTCTCTTTTGATATTTATACCTGGTGCTTACACAATGTCGATGCAGTTTTATTTCTAGTACAATCCTATGGTATGAAATGAATCATGTCTGAGCAATTGAATGTGATTTCCCATTTACCCTTTATTACATCATATATGAGTGTTTGAGTGAATTATACTTTTCTAAATTCGTGAGGTGCTTAGTCATGTTATAACAGCTTGAGAATCACTGGGTATTGTCAAACATCTCTACTTTTCGCATATTAAAAATCCAAAAATATTTTGATAATTCTATGTTTGTTTTTGTAAAACTTATTTTTTATCCTTATTTTCCTTGAGGGCAAGCAAAGTTTAAGTGTGGGGGGATTTGATAACGCCTTAATTATACATATTTTTAGTGGCGTTATTGTATCTATTTATATCATTTCTCGTAAACTTTCGATACTTAAAAGCATGAAATATGTGCAGGTTCACTTGAAGACATCTCAAGCTCAAAAAGACTAAAGACACAAGTATTTTACACCTTACGGAAGAAAAAGATAAAAGAAGATAATACTAAGTCCAAGAATCAAGCAAAGTACGTTGCACTTCTCAGGAAGTACGCCGCACTTTAGGACGAAGTTAATGAAGGACAGTTAATACCCTAAGTACGACGCACTTCTACATCATATGCGCCGCACTTCATCTCAGCATTAAAGATCTACGCATTAAAGAAGAAAAGTATGCTGCACTTCTCAAGGAAGTGCGCCGCACTTTTGCCCTCGCCTAACCTATATATTGAGAGGAAATTCTCTCATCTTACAACAACATATTCACACACACATCAACCTACTTCATGTGTACCACTTAGAATAGGTGTTTTTGGTGATAAAGGCATGATAAACCTTTGATCCAAACCACCCTTGGTAACACAATCATCTACAATCCTTTCAAAAAGTAGAATTAGAGTTTAAAAGTGTTCTTGGGGAATTTGGTTGAACTTGCTTGTAGTTAATCAACAATTCCATATTTTAATCCATCCAAGGAAGTAGCATTGAAGTGTAATTCAAATCTATAAGCGATTGTGACAGAATTGTTCATAATTTACGGGTTTACTTTGAAGATAATATAGTTTTCGTTGGGAAAATTTGTGAAATCATCAAACATTTGCTCTTGAAGTTGGTATAAATCTTATTTATCTTTTCAATATGATCTTTACTGAATTCATGATGAATGTTATGTGTTTTGTTACTTGTTTGATTATGGAGTAGTCGCTTAATGTTTGTTTGGGCATTATGTGATCTTAGATATGAAGTATTTGGATACTTGTTTATTGAATTGGTAAAATATGATTTATCTAAGTATATAGGTCGAAAGGCTACTTACTAATCCATGTTTTGTCATTTCAGATAATATATTGATGATAACAATGATTATAGGCCGAAAGGATTCCTTGTTATTTATCAAAATAAACCCTTGTTACACTTAAAGGCCGAAAGGATATGTAACTTGTGTTACCTTACTTTCTAAAATTATAAACACTATTCTAAACATATCATTGTCTTAGTGATCATTGCCTAAACAAACATACTTTAATCATTTGTTTGAATCATCTTTTAATCGCTTTCGTTACAACATTTGATATATGCACATTTTGGTTAATTTGATAAGTGACAATCATATTGACCTTAGCACCTTAATTAAAAACTGTGAAAACTACAATTCTCTTGGGATGACCTAGAGTTACCTAAAACTATACTATATACGAAAGGGTATACTTGCCCCAGTGTTGTGTTTTTAGTCAAAATCGGTATTTCTAGTATTATAAATTTAAAGCTTGCAAAACAATCATCATGGATCTCTGGTGAATAGCTACACCGGATAGAGAAAGCAACATGGTAATATTATTTCAAATGTTGCATCAAAATGCATATGAGCATAAACCATAGCAGTAGACAAGGGTAACATGAACATATTGATTTAAGTGTTAGGTTTAAACATTATTATAGGTATATGGGTATGTTAAAATTTTTACAAAATACAAACAATATTTAGTGTAACCTAGAAGCTGCTCAAGTAGGTCCGACTCAGACCCTAGCCCGCGAAACACAGCCTAGAAGCTACTTCAGTAGGACTGGCCTAGATGCTGGTCCAATAGGCTAGGCCTAGGTTCTACTCCGGTAGACGCTGTCGTGGTGCGTATAGCCCAGGCATCTGTCTGGCAAGTAACAAAGTGTTGTAGCAACACATCACAAAATAAACAAACGTACATTCATAAAATGAATAACATGAAACACACAAGTAACCAACATGAATATGATAGAAAGCTAATAAAGTTACAGTCACATCCAAAAGACAAAGTTACTTTGAAAGAACTTAAAGCCCGAAACACAAGGCAAGTTACATAGACAAAATAAAACAAATACAAATCAAGACCAGCTTAAACAACCAGCGGATTTCCTATTCTAGTAGAATTCTTCTTTTTCAATTGCTTTGGAGTGCTTGTATGACTAAAATTCTCGGATGAAGGAGTAGAGTGTCGACCATGGGTAGTAGCCCCCAAAGATGCCATAGCAGAAGATATTTTTCGGGGAGGCACTACCTTGTTAGGTTCAAGCTGAGCAATGTATTGTACAGAACTCTAGGAGCTCTGAGATACCTTGTCAAAGAAGGGGAATTTGCTAGTAGGGAAAGCAACCACGACATCGTCAAATTTCTCCTGAGCATGGGAAACGAAACTATCAACCCTTTGAGATAACTCCTAAAACTGCGTATCCGTGCGAGCCATATGCAATCCCCGCTGAACTCCGACACTCATAGCCAAAGAAAATATACCTACAAGTGCCTGATTAACTCACCAGTCTTAAGGAATCTCCAAATGAGTGGCTTAATGTCTGATTGAAAGAAAGAGGCAATGCCATTATGGGTTCGCTCAACTTGTCTCTCATGACTAGTAATGATGTCACTACGCAAGTGAAGGTCAAACTCTTGTTGGGAAAGCTGATACTTTAAATCTTTTAGTTTAGTCTCTTGAAGTTCTAACTGTGACTTAGCCTCTACAAGCTCTTTTTGAACCTTTGTTTTTGCTGCTGCAATATCATCCCTTTCAGCCTTATACTTCCTATGTTTCTTATCCTGACTACTAATCCTCTTGTCAACTGCCTGATAGCTGAGAAGTTAATCTAGCTACCTCCTCATTAGCACGAACGATAAACTTACTTTGTTGCCTGAGGTCATCACTTTTTTGCTTAATGGTAAGCATCTGCTGAGTACACCATTTTGAAAGATGATCAATATCCCTTAAAGAGTGATCATATCGAGCATTAAACTCGCTCCCTATGAAAATGCTTGTAAAAAAGTTATAAATATCTGAAAAACACTACTTAATTTCCTATATTTAGTTTTCAGGAGCAAAGCAAGCATTTGAGAAAAAGACGCAGGATTTGGATGTGGAATTCAAGAAGTGATGACATTCAAGGCTTTTACGGCGTAACCTCCCTACAGGCGTTACACCATAATCAAGATTAACGGAGAGATAACTCAGCATCAGTTGTTATGGCGTAACCTCACCACCACCTTTACGCCGTAACGTATAATATAAAGGAAGATGGAGTATCCGAGTCGGCATTACGGCATAACCATGGCGATATGGTAACGCCGTAACATCAGTTAAGCTTAGAGAAAGAGAAACCACATCAACATTGTTGCAGTGTAATATGTTCATAACTATTACGCCGTAACATCTTTGATACTTATAAATAGAGCCCTAACTCCTTTCATTTGGCATCACTTACTTCACCTCTTCACCCCACAGTACCAAGAGGTGAACAAGGCCTCTAGAAGACGAAGCATTCCATCAGAGGTCCAAGGGAGGATCACTGTACTTCTCTTAGCATTAATCATTTGAAAACCCAATTTGTTAGAATTATGAATGATCAATCCAAGATTTCTTTATTTACTTCTTGTCTTACTGTTTCTATGAGTGGCTAAGAACTCTTAGTGCTGGCCTAGACATGTATTTACTATTGTTATGATTATTATTTTCTGTTTGATTGGATATCCTTATAGCCTTTTATTGATCCATAGGTTTTGGTAGTGTAAAGGGTGGTTTGGATCTTATTAGTCTTGTTATTAGACTTACCGGTTGAACATGGGATTAGTGTGGTACTAGGATAGTTTGGGACCTATCCCTAGTGTAGGAATTAATCATATTACCACCTTGGTTACATTAAACACTTAAAAAGCACAGGAACCCTTTCAGAGAGGGTTAATAGTCTGTATAGATTATAGAATTGGTCTTATGGGTAGTTTAAGATTAACCACTACAAACTTGGATGCCCTGCCCATGTGATCCTAGGGGAATTAGGATCGCATAGTAAGTATAAGACAGACCTCAAATGCCAATTCAGGTCTGCTAATATCAAGGTTGCAAAAATCGCTAGGCGTTAGCTAGGCGGTCGGGTACCGCCTAGCGATTAATCGGTTAGGTAGGGATTAATCGGATTGGACTTTTTTATATAAAATTATAATATTTTGAAAATATATGTCCTATTTGCTTGATTTAGCCGATTTTTGTCCGATTTGGCCAATTTATCCCTGATTTGGCCGATTTATATCTGTAACCGAGTTGGTCGATTTAGCAAATTTTAGTCCGATTTAGCCGAATTTTATCCGATTTGGCCTATCTATGCCCGATTTGGCCGATTTTTATCCGATTAATCGGTATGTTGACCGATTTTTTACTAAACCGATTAATAAGGCCGATTAGTGAAAATCAAGGCGGATAATCCCCGCCTAGCGCTTAGGCACCAATTAATCGGCCGCCTAGACTGCTAGATCCACCAATGAAACTTGTAATTGAACATTGCATAGGAAAACGAAATCATAGTAGTAGTAATGAAATGACTAGGCTAGCACGCTTTTCCTCCTGATTACTTCTATCAATTTACTTTTCTGCATTTACTTTTCTTACGTCTTTAAAATCAATCTTAAAACCATTTTCGAACGTGACAAAATCAAATTAGAACTGGTGCCCTTAGCTCTTGGGACGACCTCAGATTTACCAACTACTGCACTACATATGATTGGGTTCTCTGCCTGTTAGTGTGTGTATCGATAGATGAGTTTTATAAATTTAAAACTTGGCAATTAATTATTTAAAACAATTTTATGCATTAAGATTTTGGCGCCATTTCCGGAGAGCTAAAACTAGTTATAATTTTATTTATTTCTCGCACTAAGTTTTGTTAATTTCAGGAATATGATAAGTGAGATGTACATAAATTCTCTTACCATTGAGCAATAACTAATGTTAATTGAAGGGAATAAGGCACCAGGGATGGTTAAACCCGAATTTAGGAGAACGAAAAAAAAGAACATCGAGGAGATGACTATTACTGAGTACATAGAGTATGAAGCAGAGATGGAAGGAAAAGCATGGAAAAATACTAGGTCCTATTTTCCATCAAACTATGAAAACAAGGATGTAAATTTCTTTGACCATATAGAAAGTAGGAAATTAAGCTATGAGTATCATTTAAAGGTCAATACCCAATCTGATTTACCATTGCCTCCTTGCTTTGAACCTATTCAACCCCATACCCATGATAGATATGAACCCCTGGATGATGACACCAAATTGGTATCTGAAGACGAAACAAAAATAAGTAAACAGGGGATGAGTGACAACATAGATAATGATAAACCCTTAGCACCTAAACCTCAACATGAAGAATTAAGCCCTGAAGAGGACTTAGATGAGTGGCTAAAAACCGAGATGGAAAAATGCATGGTTAGGCAAGATAAGGAAGGCAAGGAGGATGCGTTAATTGACGTCCTCAAATTACTTGTGGAGGAATGCAAGGTAGTTTATAAAGGAACTTCTTCTCACGAGACTAAGGATCTATTGCCATGGTTAAAGAAGAAGGGGACATTTCGGAAACCTTACGATGCCAACTCCTACCTAAAGAATTGAATCCAGGGATTTTCATTCTTCCTTGCACCATTGGTAATCTTATTTTATATGCCATGGCAGATTTAGAAGCTGGCATTAATATCATGCCCAGATCAATTTTTGAACATTTAAAGCTAACTGACCTTAAAGAAACTGATATGACAGTAGTGGGGGGTGATATGAATGAAGAGACCCCAATAGGAATAACTATAAAACGTCCTAGTTAAGATTGATAAATTCATGTTTTCCTACGACTTCATAATTACGAACATAATAGGGGAACCTAATGAAACAATAATTCTAGGGAGATCATTTTTGGCAACGATAAATGCCTAAATTAATGTTTTTAAAAGAAAGATTTCATTAGGAATAGGTAAAAATAGAGTTTTGTTTGATATGGATGGAAAATTTTGTCAATCTAGCATTCATGTTGAAAAGGTTTACGTGACAAACTCTATACCTAGCAAAGAACCTTTTAATCCCTTTGAAATATTTTCCTATGAATCCCCTTCATGTTTACAATGTAAGCAACATTCTTGATTATGTGATGATGAGAGTATAGACACAGTTGATTCAAATGACGAGATGCAAGAACTTGAAGATGGGCTTAAAAAGGTCAAGAACTTCGAAAAGATAACTTCAAGATGGCATGTGTGTAAACCAGTTCAAGTATTCTATGACAACGAATGTGGGAAGGATTGCAGAATGTGGCCTACGTATAATCCTAATTTAAGCTTTTGTAGTGGATACGATGCTATCTACGGAAAGGGCGAAAATGGAATGCTCGAATAATGGATGTGTTTTTGGGACCATGAAACACAAAGCATTAGGGGAAACCGTATGACATTTGTTGACTTCCTGAAGGTAAGGTATGGAAGTAAGAGTATTGACGATATGACCCGTAAAAGGAGATATTACGAGTGGATTGCACAAAATACCGAGTTTGAAGATGACGACATTCCTAAAGAAACCATTAAGTATGATAACCATTGTACATATCACCATGAATACCCACACTCTTATTTTCTTGGGGATAAAACAAAACCATGGAAACCTTTGTTTAACAACGACAAGACACCTAGGAACAAGGAAAACACCTCTCAAACCCTATTTTTGCCTAAAGACACAATTTTAAACATAAAAACATACTTCCCTAATTTTTCTAAAACTCAACCTATCAAACCACGACCTAGGGACTATTCATTCAAAGAATGGTTAAGTCTATTAGGAATAAAGTACTTAACGAATGGGTAATGGATAGTTTTGATGTTGAAGTTGACTTTGGGAAAACTCGGGATGACCCATACTCAACAAGGTTTAAGGAATACAAGTAAGAGTTTGACAATAAAATTAAATAGTTGGCAAATGAATATGATCTAAGAGTAAGAAGGAAAAGGTATGCCCTTGATGATGTATGGGAGAAATGTGAAAAGTTTCATGATACTGCATATTAGTGGCACGATGAAGGATTCGAGGAAGAAGAGCAATGGGAAAGTGGCATCGAGAAAACAGAGTATGAACCACCGTTTGTCAAAAGTGAAACCTTTGAAGTCAAATGATACTCTTTCAAGAATAGAAAGAGTTTCGTATGTATAACTAAATAGTTGGATGACGCCCTACCATTAGGAAAAGTTAATGGCTCCAGATTCATAGGGATGACCAGGAAGGAGATGAACAAAGATAGAAGAGCTATTAGGAAAATGTAGAGTTAGAATGAGTCTAACTTAAAGACTTGGTAATAAACAAAAGTGCCTGTCAGGAGACAACCCGTCTTTTATTAATGAATTTCATTTAGGGATTTTGAGTTTTAGTTGGTTTGTTTGGTTTCTCACTTGATTTTGTAGGATCTCTTAGCAAGGAATTAGAATTTGAAGCCTCTTCGGCTCGTTGTAATGTGGTAAATAGGTTCCTGTGTAGGTGTAACCACCAAAGTTATGCCATAACAGATGTAATTATGGCGTAATCTCCTGTCTGAGTTACGCCGTAATCTTTCTTAGATTAAAATTTAAAATTTAACAACCACATGATTACGGCGTAACTTACACCACTATTACGCCGTAATCCCTTTATGAAAACTTGAAATTAGTTTGAAACCTTTTCGAAACCTTGTACAATTAAATGAACTTTGTGGGTATGTTCTCTAGAAACCCTCATGAGACTTCACTTGTCCACTTGGGCCACCAAGTGGTTTAAAAGGCTTGTTGCATATGCTAAATGCAACCGTGATTCCTACGAAAGTGAGTTAGGTCTTAGTGTATATTTATTTTTGAACGTTTAAGGCTTTTTGTTGTCTAGTGATTCCAGGGGAAACGAGGTTGCTCAATTGAAAATATACAAGAATTCAATTCTCATTCGAAGTGGAGAGCAACGCTAAGTGGAGTCTTTTGTTTAAATTCTACTCTTATTCTGTTAATTTTATTTCCTTAATTGTACAATAGGGACATTGTATAAACCAAGTGGGGGGATGCGAGTAAAATTACCACTTGACCTATATTTGCCTTCGATTTTCTAGTTTTCTTTGGAAAATTGTGCCAATTTTAAAATTTTGACATGTTTTTCTTAATAAACTATAATTAATCTTTGCCGAGCGCACTATTATCCTTTAATTCAATTGGCGAGGTTAAGTTTATTTTTCCATTTTCATCTATTATACATAAATCCACCAACCACATGAGTGTGCCGGTAGTATTATAGACTTTGTAATTTGGCTTGTATATCATTTCGAGACCTAATTGATTAGTTGGAATAAACAGTTTGAAAAGGCAAAACCTTAGGAATTCACCCAAACAGCCTATATGTGTGTGTTTATTGACTTGTCACACTGACTTATCAACCTTCCCGTGTAAAACCCCCTTGTTTGCACTAAATTTTAGTGCAAGATACCCCTAGATCACCTTGTTCAGCCAATCCGTGTTTAAAATCCTTTATGTATCGTTACACCCTTTCGCCTTAGCCAACCATGTAGTCTAAAATTTTCTTTATGTTGAAGTACCTGGCTACTTAAGTCCATTGGTTCGGGGAAATAGGTGCGGAAATTTTGCGCGATTGTGGAAGACCTATCATTAAAGATCTATAAAGACTCCATGTTTCATCACTTTTAATATTGTTCATCTCAAGTAAATGGATGTGTGTTATGTATCATATGTTGCCGAGGCAAAAATTAAAGATATAAACCCTTGTAGCATATGTATATATATGTGAGTTCATGTTGGTTACGTTATAAAACTAAAAAATTATAAAAATGATGTAAAGATGGTGCAACTATAAGCCATCTATGTACTAAAAAAGATATACATGTGGTGCAACTATAAGCCACCTATATGATTGTGAAGAATGGGGCTAGTAGCCCATTATTATGGATCAGATTTTCGGACTTAAATACTTGGGCTTATGGATGGATGGTAGTTGGTTATGAAAACCTTAGACTATTAAAGACTATTTGTTTTGTGTATTTTATTTAACACCAATTATTGTGTATCTCTTGTCTTATCCTACCCTATATCATTCTACATACTAACCATTGGTTTTGCTCGAATGAGGGATTTGAATGCAATCATGTATATCTATTCCATCGTTATGGATGGCGTATATGTGATTTTGTCGCCCTCTGTGATAACCCGTCAATTTCAGGTCATTATTTTATTCTCGAGTATTAATTATATTTTTCATTTTTATGTTGAGATATGAACTCACGACTAACCGGGATAATTAGGGCTTACATTTGTAATTTATGTGACGTTTACAAAGAACCGGCGAATTTTACGTAAGGCATCGACGTTTATATTTTCAAAATGCCGTAGAAATAATTTTGTTGCATTTGTTTTTATTTTTCGTGTCTCGTACTATTTTTACTTTTTACAAAAAACGACTACGACAAGTACCTTTTTATGAATCGGGAATTCGACAATACCTGTATTTACAAATTGTGGGCTAAGTTTTTAAATAAATAAAAACCTAACCCACTAAACCAACACCCCATTGGGGGCGGTACAAACAAGGTAGAATCCTCCCTTGTGATTAGCTATGGTGAAGGTGCAATAGCATTCCATGCTATCCTAGAGTATAAGCTCAAGCAATACACACACTCTCTTCATTTAAAACTAAAAACTCAACTATTTTCTCCTTTCTCTATTCTATTGGCCGATCCTAACACACACACAAACACTAATTCCATAAATTTTGAAGATCAAACAACAAGAACACTAGTGAATATGACTACCTAGTGGTTTCCTACACATTGGAAGTGATTAAAAAGGGTTTTTCAAGAAGGTTTTTACACAAGTTGGGGCTGAAGTTATAAGGAGGTTTTTATAAGAGATTTGAGTAAAGAAAATGGTGGCCAAAAGTATTTTGGGTGGATATTAAGCTTGGAGTTGAAGCCTTCATCAAGCTTGTTCTTATTTTGATCACTTGATCATTGTCTACACTTTTCTTGTGGTAAAAATTTAATGAGTCTTGTTTATGTTTTATTTTGATTTCCAAATGTATATGTATATGTATGATGTATGATGATCAAGGAATAAAAGTGTTAATGCATGCATAGATCTAGGTTAGATCTAACAAGAATGACCATTAAAACTAGTGAGAAAAGTATAAAAATTCATAGGCTATAACGAACAGTAAGTTTTATAAAACTCAATAGATTTGAGGTTGGATTTGATATCATGAGGTCATAGATAAATCTCTTATGAACATTTGGCAAATTGGATGATTCCAAGAGAGTAAATAATGAATGAGTTATGGTCAAAACACTAAAACTAGTCAATTCTGGACCTTGCTGTACAGATTGTGTAAAAAGTCATATTTACGAACTGAACCATTTAAAAAGTGAAAACTATGGGTTGTAGCTAAAGTCATGTAGATTCTAAATCAGTTGGATGGTCAACCAACTCTTTACGGTTTGTAAATGGCGTTAAAAATGGTGAAAGTGAAATTTCAGTCCGAAATTGTAACATGACCTTTATGTATAAAAGTAACCATAAGTATATTTATGACTAAAAGATGAACTAAAAGGGGTTTACATCTGTAAAGTGGACTTAAATATGAAGCCAAGCATATAAATATATAAATTATACTATTTATGGTTTATAAATTACAACTATTTTCGTAACACAAAAGTATACAAATTTTCCTAAAAACCCGAACTCTATATTATGTAAAATGGTTTTATGACTAAAACCCGAGGTGGTAGGACCCACTTCTTGGGAGTTTTAAAAGGCTAATAAACTGATAATAAAAGTATCCCGACCCCGAGAACCCGAAAACTTATAATAAAAGTTGTATACTAGCTAAAATGGACCCGTAAGGCTTATTGGACCACTAGGCCCAATGAAACAAAATGGACTATATGGACTTAGCATTAGGCCCAACTCACTTGGACACTATAAATGGACTAAGACCTGGTCTTAAAATGATAATATCCATAAAAGAGCTTAATGGACTTGGTTAATGGGCTTAATGGGCTTTTGGGCTAATATGGACAATACTAGTTGAAATGGCTAAAAGTGGCAAATTAAAAACATGTAAAAGCTTAAGTTTAAAATACTTACATCATATAAACTTGATCATCATGTTAACTACATGTATACATATATATTTACTTTATTTATGAGTTCTCGTTAATTATTACCGACTAGAAACCTAAGACCCGTTACTAATTGTATAGGTCTTGGTTGATCGACTCGCCTACTCCCGAAGTTCTTATTCATATCGCTATTCTCTTCCGACATCACTAGTGAGTTCATAGCCTCGCATTTTAATACTTTAATTGTTTTATAAACCCGCGAGGGGGATAACATGCTTGTTTTTAAAAATAGAACACAAGGGACCCGAATGTATGCTAGTAGCCTTGATTATTATAAGTTAGCTTAACTCGCTAGATAAAAGACCGGCGGAAATGATGAATTGTTAACTACCTGGTAATGGTAGACGCTTATACATGAAATAGTACTATTTGGAGGTTGCCACCTCCAATCCGTAACGACTGGCTATCGTCATGTATCGGAGAATGACACCACGGATACGTTGTATAGAGAGTAATATGCACTCATAGCGAGGGTGTATAGTGGGTATTCTTTTTAGATGGTAACGTTCAATGTCATGAGGCTTATAATAATCACCCTATAACTTTGTCTGATCTACATTGTTATGTCTTGATGATTTTAAGAAATGATACTTGTGTTCGGAATTTATTATTATATATATAAACTCTATGGATTCACTCAACATTATTGTTGACTTTTTAGCATGTTTTATCTCAGGTCCTTGAAGGTAATTCGGTGATGAAGACTTCGGAGAAGATAATGAAATAAATATTTTGAAGGCCCATTTAAAGAAAATCATTCGAAGAAAATATTTGAAAATGATGTATTGATTATAAAAATATTTGGGACCTATGTTGTGAAACTTTTTATTTCGAATGGCAATATTTAAAAACGTCTCTTTTCGAGTCGTTTTCTATGCTTAAGTTATTGTATTATGACGTAGCACCCCAAATGACCCTTCCACTGATATATGAAAATGGGGGTGTTACACCCTCGTTGGTGTAACACTTTTGGTAAAGATTTCATGAAGATTTACCTTGTTTAAACCTGTATCTTACTCTTGTTGCCTTCAAGACTGTTTAGACCCTAATTCTAGCTGGTGGAGTTTTGTGTACTTTCCAATCCTATGATAAAATACATGATATGACAGTGCAATTAAGTGATCACCTCGAAAAATGAAACACTTAGACTAGATTGAGAGTTGAGTGATTTTTGATTTTCGTAAGGTTTTCTGCTTTGATGTTTCTAGCATAACTAAATTATAAATTTATTTCTCTAAGTTAAAATAGGGAAATCTTTTCATAAGTTATTCTAAACGGTTCTACTTGAGGGCAAGTGAAAGTCAAGTGGGGGATATTTGATAACATCAAATAGTTAATACTTTTTAGTATCAAATTCCCTACGAAAATGCTTGTAAAAATGCTATATATATCTAAAAAACACTACTTAATTGCCTATATATAGTTTTCAGGAGCAAAACAAGCATTTGAGCAAAAGACGCGGGATTTGGACGTGGAATTCAAGAAGTGATGACATTCAAGGCTTTTACGGCGTAACCTCCCCGCAAGAGTTACACAATAATCAAGATTAACAAAGAAATGACTCAGCATCAGTTGTTACGGCGTAACCTCACCACCACCTTTACGCCGTAACGTATAATATAAAGGAAGATGGAGTATCCAAGTCAGCATTATGGCGTAACCATGGCGATACGGTTACGCCGTAACATCAGTTAAGCCTAGAGAATAGGAAACCACATCAGCATTGTTATGGCGTAATGTGTTCATAACTGTTACGTCGTAACATCTTTGATACTTATAAATAGAGCCCTAACTCGGCTCATTTGGCATCACTCACTTCACCTCTTCACCTCATAGTACCAAGAGGCGAACAAGGCCTCTAAAAGATGAACCTTTCCATCAGAGGTCTAAGGGAGGATCACTGTACTTCATTTTAGCATTAATCATTCAAAAACTTAGTTTGTAAGAATTATGAATTATCAATCCAAGATTTCTTCTTTTACTTCTTGTCTTACTGTTTCTATGAGTGGCTAAGCACTCTTAGTGTTGGCCTAGCCATGTATTTACTGTTGTTATGAATATTATTTCTTGTTTAATTACGGTTTGATTGGATATCCTTATAGCCTTTCATTGATCCCTGGGTTTTGGTAGTGTAGAGGGTGGCTTGGATCTTATTAGCCCTGTTACTAGACTTATCGGTTGAACATGGGATTAGTGGGGTACTAGGGTAGTTTGGGACCTATCCCTAGTGTAAGAATTAATCATATTACCGCCTTGGTTACATTAAACACTTAAAAAGCACAGGAACCTTTTCAGAGAGGGTTAATAGTTTGTATAGATTATAGAATTGGTCTTAAGGGTAGTTGGGGATTAGCCACTACAAACTTGGATGCCCTGCCCGTGTGATCCTAAGGGAATTGGGATCGCAGAGTAAGTATAGGGCATACCTTAAATGCCAATTCGGGTAAGCTGATATTAGATCCACCAATGAAACTTGTAATTGAACATTTCACAGGAAAACAAAATCATACTAGTAGTAATGAAATGACTAGGCTAGCCCGCTTTTCCTCCTGCTTACTTCTATTAATTTACTTTTCTGCATTTACTTTTGTTAAGTCTTTAAAATCAATCTTAAAACCATTTTCAAACGTGATAAAGTCAACTTTATATACACATAAGTCCTAGGACTATCCATGGAAACTACCGACTATAATGGGATAGGCCTATAATTACAATTAATACATACAGCTAAGGGAATCAATTATCTCATAACAAAGGATAATGTCTATCTATATCTAATCACAAATGACTCAACTAATACTCCCCTGCAGTTTGAACGAAAGGCTTCTCGACAAACAAACTGGAACATAAGTTGAAAAGCGCTTCTTCTTTTATCATCTTCTCTATTATTTGTTGAGACAGAAGAATAATTGTATTCGCCGGCATAGTTGTTTTGCTGCTTGCGACATCCTCCTTTGTGTGGCTTGCTTTGCCATTAGTAGGTTTTCAAATTTTTGACCAACTATTTTTTGGAAAATACAATGATTGGTTTCTTCATCTTCTTTGTTATTTGTTTGAACGGAAGCATAATTGTATTTTGAGGCATAGTGGTTTATTGCTTGCGGCTTTCTCCTTTGCGTGACGTTTATTTTTACGCCATGGCTTGCTTTGCCTTTAGGTAGGAGCGAAAAATTAACAACCAACTATTTTCAAAAACTACAAGGATCGCCGCTATTAAAACAAAGATTAGAAGACAAAGTTTGATGATTGATGGCTATATCAACATAATATGAGAGATTCTCGTCCATCTCGTTGATGGGATGCACTTCAGTAATAAGCTTAACCAAAGAGAAGTATGCACACATATTAAGATAATAACAACACACCATCACACAACACACACATAAAGCTTATACGAGCTGATTATTTAGAGACAAAAAAAGGGCAAATAAAATAAAAGTGTTTGGGATCCCTCCGAATCATCGACAAGTTGCCGATGACCGGAGGACAACTATATTGCGATGAGGTGAAAAAAAATTTGGTGTTTTAAGGATCTTTCAGGCTCGATACCATATTTGAAGGAGAATTCCCCATGATCTTTGTTCATTCATAAGCCAACTTTATATACACATGAGTCATATGACTATCCAAGGAAACTACCGACTATATTAGGATAGGCCTATAATTACAATTAAAACATACAGCTAAGAGAATCAATTATCTCATGACAAAGAATAATGTCAATCTATATCTAATCACGAGTGACTCAGCTAATATAGTAGATGATATAATGGCCCAAGCCCGAATGTGGGTTGGGTCCATTAGGGTTTCTAGTATGTTCTATGTTGCATTATAAAAGCATATCAATAATACAATACCTTGCACGGGGTTTTCATTATTTAACATGGTATCGGAGCGGGTTTGATCCTCAGACCTAGGTGGCTAACTTGAGCCGCTTCCTTTATGTCACCCCATCAAACCCTAGCTGCCATCTTTTATCCCTTTTCCAAAAAAGGTCTATGTTTTATTTTTGTTTCTTTTCATTTTGTTGTTGTTGCATGATCTGTTTGTTGTCAGATATCGCCATCAAAATTAATTATTTGCTATCGCTTTGTTTTGCTTTTGCTGATGCAAATGACGATTTGTCCCTGCTTGCTGTCGAAGGTCTTCATCAACAAAAGTTTTATTGTTTAATGTTTATTTAGCTTTCTCGTCCAATTCGAGATTTCATAATTTCACCGCTCAGATTGCGAGAGAGTATTAGATGATATAACGGGCCAAGCCTGAATGTGGGTTTGGTCCATTAGGGTTTCTAGTATGTTCTATATTGCACTATAAAAGCATATCAATAATACAATACCTTGCACTGGGTTTTCATTATTTAACAGTAACCATTACATTAAGCCACCACGTGCATATGTGCATTGGCCGCCATAGGCCACAGTGCAGGTCCGTAGCCCATCCACGCCAAGAGCCTTAGGCTATTTTCTGAAAACTTAAACGAATTATTATCCCTAGACAAAATACATGCAACCAAAGATGAAGCATATCAAATGGAAGATCAATCTGGTAATCAAAATAAAAAAAATAATACACGCATGACAATATAGAAACATATAAATATTACATAAAATAAGATAAAGCATGATATCTATTATGACAGGTTAAGCGTCATTCATGCAGATTTTTATATTAAATTCAACTAATCAACATGCATATCAAAATCATGACCAATGACATGTTTGCATCTCAAAATATTAGTAACATAAATACCAAGGAAAAGTTTAAGAATTACCTTTTCAGATCTAAAATAACATTTAGAGTGTGCTGATAACGTGTTATGAATATAAAGAAGAAGAAAGAGATGAGGAGAATGTAAGCAGTATAAAAAACACCTCAATTTTTATTACCAAAAATACAAGAATATTAGTCCCCAAAACGGATGCTAACCAGTTCAAATACAAAAGAAATAACAAATGATCTCTTCTAGGAAAACACCACCTCTCACATACAAATTCACTCAACACTCTGTCTAAACCTTGATCAGAGATTGATCAAGATGAATAACAAGACAGAATCGGATATCAAGATGGATATCAATCAAGAGAGAAACAACACATACTAGACAAAATATAGAGAGAAATTTGATCGGATATCAGATGGTGAATGAAACCCTAGTTAGTGAAGTGTATATATAACCACATGTTCCTGAATGGTCCTTCACCTTTGGAATCTTGGCACTTTGAGCTGAACTCTTTTCCTTCTTAATATAACTTTGCTTTCTTGACAACTTGAGTCCCTCACTTTTAGTTTGGACTTTATTTGACTCTAACTCTTGAACATCCCCCCTCAAATTAAAAGTAAGATTCTTGTTATCAACATCACTTCTTATCTTCTTTCCTATGAACATGTCAAGCATACCAAGCATACTACAAAACAACTCATGTTGAACAACCCCAAGACACTTGGTAAAGATGTTTGTTATTTGCAAATCTGTATGAATTTTAACGGTTTTAATGATACCAGCAAACACTTTTTCTCTCACTAAATGAACATCAATTTCAAAATGTTTTAACTTCTCATGAAACACAAGATTTGCTGCTAACTGTATAGCAGAATTATTATCACAATATAGATCAACTGGGTACAAATTTGTCACACCAAGACTGTGCAACAAATAGCCTAGCCAAATAACCTCACAAGTTGCTGAAGCCATGCTCCTATATTCATCTTCAATAGAACTCTTAGACAAAGTAGCCTATTTCTTGCTTTTCCAAGAAACCAAAGATTTACACAAGAAAACACAATACCCAGTAACAGATTTCCTTGTATTAGGACATTTAGCCCAATCAGCATCAGAAAACACTTTTAGTTTTAAATTTAAAACTCTATCAAACTGAATGCCTAAACCACGAGACCCTTTTAAGTACTTTAAAACTCTCAAAGCAGCTTTTATGTTGACTGTAAAGGACTATGTATATGCTGACTCAAGCAATGAAAAACATAACTGATATCAGGCCTGATATTGGTTAAATATATGAGTTTTCCTACTAGTTTTTGATAACTAGTAAAATTTCTCAAATACTTATCATTTTTTGACTCAATACGATTCAACACAGTGTTTTTAGGCAAAGGATTATCAACAGGTCTAGTTGCAAGAAGACCATATATAACAACTCTAAACAATACTTTTTTTTGTGTCATACACAACCCTTTGTCATTTTCCAACACCTCTATTCCAAGATTATATTTTAGTTTCCCCAAATCTTTTATAAGAAACTTTGAAGTTAAAAAACTTTTAAATTCACTAATTTCTTTCTCATTGTTCCTAGTGATGACTATATCATCAACATACACAAGTAATGCCATAAAACTTTTACCATTTTGCTTAACATATAGAGAGTAATCAAACTTGCTTTGTTTGAATTCATGCTTAGCCAAGGCTGTGGTAAGTTTAGCATTCCCACTGTCTTTGGACTTGCTTTAAACCATACAAGGACTTGTTCAATTTGCACATTTTCTATTTTTCAATATTATCATAACCCTGAGGCAATGTCATATAGACATCTTCATGTAAATCAATATAAAGGAAAGCATTATTAACATCTAACTGATATAAAGGCCATTGTTTATTAACAGCAATACTTATCAAGCATCTAACTATAACCATTTTCACAACAGGACTAAATGTCTCTTCACAGTCTAACCCTTCTCATTGACTGAAACCTTTAGCTACCAATCTAGCCTTATACCTATCAATTTCACCAGTTGACTTATATTTAATTTTGAAAATCTACTTGCACCTTATAGCCTTTCTATCAAAAGGTAAATCACAGACAGTCCATGTATTATTTCTATTCAAGGCTTCAATTTCATTATTCATAGCATAAATCTAATTTACATCACACATAGCTTCTTCATAACATGTAGGCTCACCAAACTTATTTAAACTAGTAGCAAAACACAAATTAGCTTCACTTAACATAGAGTAGCACACAAACTTTTCAATGCCATATCTGACATTAGAATTAACCACATAATCATTTAGTTTAGTAGGCAACTTAGTTTGTCTGCTGGACCTTCTTGGACCAGGTGTCTGCACCTCATTTGGTTTTAACATACTCCGAGACCTATTTGGAGAAGAAGAAACATCATGTCCAATGTCCTTAGAAATAACATTTTCATCAATTTGGGTTGCTGTAACACCTTCTTCTTGATACATATTATGTGCAGTATCTGCTATATCATACTTAGAATAAAGGTTACTTCCATCCACAACTGAAGGTTCTTTCCCTTCATCATTAGAACTTTAAGGTTCAAGATTATCAAAGAATTTCAAGTAGTCAACTTCATTTGTAACATCTACATCAGTAGACTCACATGTTTTCATTTTGAAAGGAAAAACTGTTTCATAAAATTTTACATCCCTTGAGTTAAAAACATTTCTAGTATCTAAACTCAAAAGTTTGTAAGCCTTTTTAAAAGTAGAAAATCCAATCAATACACATTTTCCAAACCTAAAAGACATTTTATCATTATTATTCAAATTAGTGGAAAAACACAAACATCCAAAACACCTCAAATGGGAAAGACATGGTTTCTTATTAGGCACCATTTCAAAAGGAGATTTATCATTTAACACATATGAGGGCAGCCTGTTTACAAGATAAACAACAGTCAAAATGCAATTAGACCAAAACCAGAGAGGAATTACCCCTTGAAACATAAGACTTCTTGCTACATTGAGAAAGTGTATGTGTTTCCTCTCAACAATACCATTTTGTTAAGGTGTATGAGCACATGAAGTTTGATGTATGACTCCTAAATCAGAGAACAAAGTATGAATATTCTTATTAAAATCCAGTTATATTATCAGACCTTACTATTTTAATTTTAACATTAAACTGATTGTTGATTAAGTTTAAGAAAGAAACAAACACCTCAAAAACTTCATCCTTAGCTTTAACTATGTAAACCCATACAACCCTAGAAAAATATCAACAATTGTAAAAAAAATAGTTGAATCCTTATCTGCTATGAACTCTGTAAGAACCCCACAAGTCTAGATAAATAAGTTCTCCTAGACCCTTTAACTTGTGGTCAGACAAGGGAAAAAAATCCCTAGTCTGTTTAGCCTTATGACAGACTTCGCATACAGGCATAAAATAATTCTTAGTGATATTAGTGATATTAAGGATCCATATTTTGTATTTTTTTGTACCAATCAACTTAAATGGAATAATAGTACTACTATTATCATTAGTCTAAATGTGTAATAGATTACCAACATCAAGATTGTTAATCAGAACAATAGAACCAGATGGATCATTAGGAGCCATAACAGAAAATCAAAGAACAAACAAATACCAGACAAGAAACAGGCACAAGACAAATAACAGATAAGAAATATCCACAAACAGAATAACCAACAACCTCAGAATTGCAACACCACAAACTAACTAACCTATCCACCAACTAGACTAACCCTAATCCTAAACACACACCCAAGACTCACAAGAACACAATAAAAGTGAATTGGGGCAGGCCAGAGCAGGTTTCCACACCAATCAGAGTTGGATGGTCAAGGAGTTAACCTACTCGTTTGTACCCACTTTACCAGAGGACTATAAAGTCTTAAAAGAAGAGATTATGACTTACAGAGCAATTATGTAGCAGAAACAAGGAAACAATCACCTACACGCATGATTCACTTAGTCAGATGTGCGGATAATCAACCACAACTAGCAGATCCAAAAAACCCCAAATCAAGATTAGGGTTTCAAGAAACCCTAATTTAAATTTTTAATTAAACCCCCTAAATCACTAGATCTGTTACCCAATTAGATCAACCAACCAAGATCAGCCTCTAATTGACTAATCTCAACCAAGAATCAATAAACCCCCAAATTTCAAAACCCAAATTTCTCAAGAACTACCAGATCAAGAGCCTATAGCTCTGATACCGTGTAAGCAGTATCAAAAAAACCTCAGTAATCACACAACCAACCTCCCTTTTGTGATCTTTTATTACCAAAAATATTACAAGAATATTAGTCCCCAAAATAGATGCTATCCAGTACAAATACAAAAGAAATAACAGATGATCTCTTCTAGGAAGACACCACCTCTCACATACAAATTCAGTCAACACTCAGACTAAACCTTGATGAGAGATTGATCAAGATGAATAATAAGACATAATTAGATATCAAGATGGATATCAATCAAGAGAGAAATAAGATAGACTAGACAAATATAGAGAGAAATTTGATCGGATATCATATGGTGAATGAAACCATAGTGGAAGTGTATATATAACCACATGTTCCTGAATGGTCCTTGACCTTTGCAATCTTGTCACTTTGAGCTGAACTCTTTCCTTCTTAAATAAATTTGTTTTCTTGATAGCTTGAGTCCTTCACTTTTAGTTTAGACTTTATTTGACTTTAACTTTTGAACATAGAAGAATAAGACGAAATTGATCAAAACCATAATCAAGCACAAACAATCATCATATGATAAACATCATCCAAACAAGTGTATAAAGTACTACTCCATGATTATTTCAACAAAAACCAAAGTCTCAACAATCATATCATTCATAAACATTCTGAAAATTAAAAGAATTTACCCAAGTATAATTACAATGAATAAACATAAAGGTTTGGAGCAACCTTCAAGCCTCCAATCGACTACAAGAGAACTACCAACCGAAAAATGATGCCAAACACTATCTTCAAGTGATCTTGCCCTACTTCTGGAAATGGCAAAGGTGTTTGAGGTCTTTTGGGAGAGATAATGGTGGTGAAATTCGTTCTTGTGGGTGAAGGGTGAAAAATCATCATGAAAACTAAGGTATGACACTCATATTTATACTTAAGCAAGTCCTTGGCCACCAAGCATAAAACTTGAGCACAAAGTGTCATAAAACAGCTAGTAAATGAGTTATTATGGAGACTTGATCAGACTTGGGAAGTTAGAGCACTTAAATGGGTGTATTAATGAAACTTAGAGAAGTCAGCGAAGCCCTAGCCGTACGACTAGAAATTGAGCCGGGTGTCTCGTTTGCATCATCCAGCCTGGGCAGCTGGATTTCTAGCCTTGCAGCTGGCCACACGACCCAACATACAAATTGCTCTGTTTTGTGTTTAAGCTTCCCGTTATAGTTGTGCTTGGTCGAAGGTCATTATACTTTAGTATAACTTCATTTAAGCTCTATCTCGGGCCTTGAAATGCTTTCCAAGCTTGTTCTTGATGTGGGATTCTTCATACATGCATAAAACTTCATTTAATCATCATTGCTTCGTCTTTTCCTTGCTTTTCCTGTACTTGGCTACAAATAGACTTGGAAACATACTTTGGTACAATTAAGTAACAAAAACATATATAAATAGCCAAATAACATGTACAAAAACCATGATAACGTTTCTAAAAACATACTCAATTTTAGCGTTATCAAATTCCTCCACACTTAAACTTTTCTTGCCCTCAAGCAAATCTAAGATAAGAAAATAAAAGAAAATACCTAAATGACAAAATAAGGTAAAAAAATAATTTTTGATAAATTCGACAATATTTTTGGTTTTTTATATAAATAAGCGCAGAAGGCGCAAACACCCCCCACACTTATGGTTTTACTTGTACTCAAGCAGATTAAAGAAAAATAAATCCACATGGTGCACAAAAATGGTTAGAAAAATGCGATGCAAATCTACCAAGTACAAGTACGAGATAAGATTCATCGTTTTAAGCTTTTGATGAAAAACCGAGATGTTTGACAATACCCAAATGTTTTCTTGCTTGATTAACATTTCTAAGCCCCTCACGAAAAAGAAATGAAGTATAATTAACTCAACACTCATTTATTTATTTAGTAGTGGAGTATATAAGAGAAGTCACACTCATAGCTCAGTCGTGACCAAATTTATTACCATATGCTTATACAAGAAACAAAACTCCACCGACGTGGCGTAAGCACCAAGTGTACACATCTAAAGAGGACTTTTATTAGGTTGTAACGTTAGGCCTCGAGTTAATAAGGGGTATGGATAAGGCATGGGATAATTTATTAGTGGGTGATTTATGAGAACATTTAAGTCAAAAGTCTAAAAATCAATGTTGCTAGTCACCGAACAAACCGCGAACCCATAAATGATTATAAACTTCTCTTCACATATCGATCACCACATAAGTATATCACGTCTTAGCACATTGGCTAATCGATATCTCAACAGACTTCGTCTTCCTTCATCTTCATAATAATATAGCACATTGGCTATTATTGTCATCATACATATTTTTTTTCACTTTTTTTCAATGACTTATTTTTTTATACATCACATCACCCCTACACCTCGCATAAACATACACCACAAAAAATACAAATAAGAAGGAGCTCATCTTCATCTTTGTCGGAATGGCACACACAAACGTCGAAGTGTGGAATAACTACTAATCATCAAAAACAAATACATCATACCAAGCAACTAGCAACCCAACGTTTAGACTTTGACAAAGGGTTAGGCTAAGGTTTAAAGTGTAATATATTTTTTGTTTTTTTAGTGGATGTAACAAAAATGAAAAGATTGGCTCGAAGGGTGTTCTAAGGGTTTCTAGCACTAAAAGTGAGTACTAACAAAAGGGTTAATATGGCTGGTTAGCTAATCAATATAACTAGCTAAAAATAAATATGAAAACGGAAAAGGCTATTTGGGTTAAATCCTAAGGTTGCCTCTTTATCACGCATATATACTTATATCACACAAATGTGATTTCACTGCAGTCTGGAAATGATTTACAAGCACAAGTTCTAGAATAAATAAAATCACCGGCACACTCATAGTAAAAGATTGAGCATAAAAGATGTATGCTATATATGAAATAGGCTCAAATCCTCATAATTTAGTGGAAAGGACTATAATATGCGCTAGCAAATGTCATCGATCCTAGAATGGATTTTCAATATTAACCAGGACACATCTTAAATTTTTCAAAATTAACCGTATTTCATCAGTGGATTGATCCAGTTATTCTAATATATTAACCTAAAAGCATGAAAACAGCTAAATCATAAGGGCAAACAAGTCTACACAAATTTTAAATTGGCCCAAAAACTAGAAATGTTAAAACCGATCTCGTTTTGTCCTATTTACCTCCCCCATACTTAAGTTATGCATTATCGTCAATGTGAAAAATAAACTTCAAAGTATGCAAAAATAGGGAAAATAAATAATAGTTCAAGAGAAACGGAACTCCCCGGGCAAAGTAATCGCGGTCGAACTCCATATGATAATTGCTACGCAAAAGCTAGCATAAACTTATGAGATCAATTGATTTTTCTCTAAGCATCCTCCTCCATTACCTCCTGCAATTTATTCAAACAAAACAAAACAAAACACAAGATGTACACAATAATATATTAAACATTACAATCATGTAACACCCCCACACTTAAGATTTTCCTGGTTGAAAAGCAATAAACAAAACACATGTTTATTCAAAACAAAAATTAAAACAAACAAACAATTAAAAGAGACTCGGGTTGCCTCCCTAGAAGCGCTTAATTTATTTATAAGTCATTAGCTAGACTCTTCCCCAAAATTTAGGATTCTTTGATGATACGGTTCAAGTGGGGAATTTCAGTCGGGTGCTATAGATAATGGTAAACATTTTTGTTATAAGGAACCACGTTTTCATTCAACTTCCATCCTTCATGGGGTTCCTGTGGCATACCCATTCCATCCTTCTTTGTCATCCTTCCAGTTCCAACGCCATCATATGATTTTAACTCTTCATTACCAATATGATTGAGCAATACATCGTTTATAAACGTCTTCGCATTCATGTATGGGATATGCACGACGCAATACTTGAGAAAGGATGATACGGTTGGAGAGTTAGAATTAATTAGGTTCGGGTTTGGCATGGTTGGAATAGGTATAGGTTTATCCTCCTCGATAAATTCAACATTGCCCTTATCATTCTCGTTCCTGATTGAGGGTGGTTTGTTGACAAATTCATGTCTCGGTTGGGTATTTTTGGTACAAGGAAGGAATTTTATAGGCTAGACTTTCTCGAGATACTCAAACTACCTCTCTAAATTCTGGATTATCGCTTGATGGTTCCTTAATCCTTGGTTAATTCGATTCTCCAATTCAACCACCTGGTTCTTCAAACCTTCATTTGCTTTCGTATACCTTGACATCCACGCTCTTATCATCTCCTCCGTTGAGGGTTTAGGTATTTTGAAATATTGTGATGGATGTGGCATTCTATTTTGTGGTTAAGATTGAGGGTAGTTACGGTTTGGGTTATGGTTTAGATAAGAGTATGAATCTCTTGAATTTCGGTCATGATATCCTCCTTAACATCCATGGGCATAATTCGCTTCATGAGGTTCACACATCGGCGTGTCATCCTTCATGTAGATTTGTGAAGCGATGTTATCTCTACGACTGTCTCGCGTCTCTTTGAGCTCTTTCCTTATGATTAAGAATTCAGAATTGATTTTTGTAGCGAGAGCTTTGAATTTTTCCATCAAAATGGTGTGATCGGGATTGATGTTGATTCCATCGACAGAAATAACGGTTTTCGGTTTGGGATTTTGAGATTCATCCAAAAAATTAAGCTTCAAAAGAACCTTGTCCCCGGGGATTTTGAAAGCTTCGTTGGGAGTATTGTAGATGAAGATTCCTCCGGCGTCGAGAATTTCTTGATTTGGGCTATCTAAACCATGATAGAATATTTGAATTATCGCTCCTTTTTCCGTAATAAGTGCGAAGCATTCTTTTCATTCGGAGCCAAGCTTCAACGAGAGTTTCGTGATCGAGTTAGTGAAAGCTATGAATTTTGTTTAGGAGACGTTTAAACTTTACAAGAGAAAAGTATCGGCTAATAAAAGCTTCTCTTAATTTGTTCCACGAAGTAATAGTTCCTTCATTAAGTTCATTCAACCAAGTCTTAGCTTCTCTAGATAACAAGAAAGGAAAAGTCCTCAACATAACCGCTTTCTCTTGATTTTCACCATATTGAAACATGTTGCTAATCTTAAGAAAATCGGCTACGTTTTGGTGAGGATCAGACTGGATTCACCCATCAAATTGATTATCCCAAATGATTTGCATGTGGGTACACTTGATACGAAAATTGTTGGAAAGAGGGCGTTAAACAATAGCGGAACTAGGCGTTGGAGCAACGGTCCTAGTGCTTCACCACATGGGCTGGTCATCAGGATCAATGACGGTTACGAGAGGAGAATCAAGTGGAGTTTTGAATTTTGTCATCAATATTTTGATTTTGGGTGTTACATCGAAAACTTCCTCGATGAACGGTTGTTTGGTGTAACGTTCAGGTGATTCAATTTCGAGGGGTACGTTTGGTGTCTTTTTAGATTTATTCCTCTTTTTAATTTTTCGTTTAAGTTTGCGGAACAGACTAGTGAGATGTTTACCCCAAGAACGCGGGTTTATAAAAACCCGAAGCGATTTTCAAAAAGTCATAGGAAATAAAATAAAAAGATAAACTTTAACTAAAAGGAAAAATATTTTTGTATTTTGTAAAAGAAAAATAACTTAACGACTATTAGAAAAAAAATGTTACTATTAAATTAATACTTTAAATCTCGACATCATCCTATCAAAGGTTCTCGGTAGCTCCATTGAACGCACAAAGAAGCGAAGAAGCGGGTCAGCGCGAAGCATATTAAAACCCGACTTCTTTAGGGAAGCAAAACGACCAGCCTTATAGCTCTCTTATAGTTTGTTCACTATAGGTGAGCCGATTTACCAATTGACAACAATGTATTTAGACTTTTTTTTACTAACCAACTAACACTGTTTTTTACACTAAAGACAATTTTATAAAAAAAAACTATTTTGTAACAAAGTAAGAAACAATTAAAAAGAAAACACAAACGAAAAATTATACCAAATCAATCAAACCAGGTGGTTCGAATGACTTCGGGTTCTAACCACGGGGTTTGGGATCAAACCAGGCGGATAAAAATACGAAAGTGGCACAAAGATTGAAATGGGGGTGGTGTTTGATTCGGGTCTACGGGTTTGATTAAAATGAAACGGTGTAGTTGGTCCTTTCTCGATAGGGGTTTAATCAAGTCAAAACACAACTAGAAACAAGATTAAACAAAGCTTGAACTGGGATACAAGGTAAAACGCAATAAATAAATAAATATATTTTTTTATCAGAAGAGTCCCAGCCGGCCGGCAGAGTAGTCTAGCCGGGCGGCTGGATGAGTTTTGTGGTCCGACAGGGCAGCAGCCGGGCGGCTAGGCCGGTTTTGGGGTCTAGTCGTTCGGCTAAGGGATCGAGCCAGGCGGTTGGATCCTTCTGGGTGGTTTTGGGTGATTTTTTCACAAGCCAAATTAAGCACAAGTGATATAAAATGAAATACAAAGATTCAAAACACATAAATACACAAACAAATCCCCGGACGCGGCGTCAAAAACTTGATGTGTCTCGCGACTACTAGTTTTAAATTTATAACAAGAATTACCAGATAAAGCTAAGAACACACGGGCAAGTATGACCCTTTTGTATGTAGTTAGTTTGTTGTGGTAAGCCGAGGTCGTTCACTAGGATTTGAGTGTTTTCAATTGTGAAGAATCTAAGTAATAAGCAATACAAAATTGGTAAAATGGATGTCACAAGCCAATATACCATAATAGCAACAAGTAAGAGCACGAAAATGATGATTAAGCAAATTCAGTAAGTAAAAGACAACACTTGTTTGGATTATTCATAACACTTGGATTGTTCATGTGAAGATGGTTTTGACAAATCGATTATAAGTTAAGAATATGATGGTGACAAATTCCAAATCAACTAATTCATGATTATGTTTAATTAACAAATTCAATTTGTGGTTCGTTTCACAAATTCATTAACAATCACACTCATGATCCTTTTGCATAATCAAGTTATTTATGAAATGGTCAATACATAAAAAAATCACTCATAGACAAATGATTATAACTAGTTGAATGATGAAAAACCCTTTCGACCTATGAAATCACCACAACTAATCCAACATGATAAGCAATTGATACAAAACTCAAGCACAAATGGATCTCACACATAACATGAAATTGATCAAAACCATAATTAAACATAAACAATCATCATATGATAAACATCTTCCAAACAAGTGTATAAAGTACTACTCCATGATTGTTTCAACAAAAAACAATGTCTCAACAATCATATCATTCATAAACATTCTTAAAATTAAAAGAGTTTACCCAAGTATGATTACAATGAGTAAAGATAAAGGTTTGGAGCAACCTCCAAGCCTCCAATCGACTGCAAGAGATCTACCAACCGGAAAATGATGCCAAACACTATCTTCAAGTGATCTTGCACTACTTATGGAAATGGCAGAGGCGTTTGAGGTCTTTTAGGAGAGATAATGGTGGCGAAATTCGTCCTTGTGGGTGAAGGGTGGAAAATCATCATGAAAACTAAGGTATGGCACTCATATTTATACTTAAGCAAGTCCTTGGCCACCAAGCATAAAACTTGGACAAAAAGTGTCATAAAACAGCTGGTAAATGAGTTATTATGGAGACTTGATCGGACTTGGGAAGTTAGAGCACTTAAATGGGTGTATTAATGAAACTTGGAGAAGTCAGCGAAGCCCCAGTCGGGCGACTAGAAATTGAGCCAGGCGGCTCGTTTGCATCATCCAGCCTGGGCGGTTGGATTTCCAGCCTTGCGGCTAGCCACACGACCCAACATACAAATTTCTCTATTTTACGTTTAAGCTTCCCGTTTTAGTTGTGCTTGGTCGTGGGTCATTATACTTCAATATAACTTCATTTAAGCTCTATCTTGGGCCTTGAAATGCTTCCCGAGCTTGTTCTTGATATGGGATTCTTCGTACATATATAAACTTCATTTAATCATCATTTCTTTGTCTTTTCCTTGCTTTTCCTATACTTGGCTACAGATAGACTTGGAAACACACTTTGGTACAATTAAGTAACAAAAGCATATATAAATAGCCAAATAACATGTACAAAAACCATGATAACATTCCTAAAAACATACTCAATTTGAGCGTTATCACTCACATGGATAGTACAAGATAAAGTCACAAGTCTAGGATTTTGCTTCATTCTCGGGTTCATTATATCGAGTTGTCTCCATCAATGGTCATCAGTATTAGCCAACAGAATAGATAAGGGGATTTAGATCAGGTTGATCAAGGGAGAATTATTAAGAGAGTACGATTTGACATCTTCTCACAGAGTATTGCTTATGCAATAACGGGTTATGATGATAAGTAAGCAGTTCCAGTTGATTTAAGATATACACATATGTATGATGATTTCTCTTGATGTCATGATCATGGAGGGAGAAATGTGTACATCAAAGATGCACAACAAGTTCACTTGATCGGGCTTTATAATATATGCCGAAGGTTAGTCCGCAAAGATGATTAGTGCTTCAACTTGTTACTTTGATGTTACTATTTCGACTTCTGTGTTTGAGGAACAAATTGCTTACACTCGGGACTTAGTTGACTTTGGTGTAGCAATTCATACCAGCACTATCCTGGAGGGAGATAGGTGCATTTTCTGGACTTATTTGACTTTGGTGTCACGGTTTCGACTTCGCAAAAGGAATAAAGTGTGTACTTTAGGTATTGGGCTGAATTCAACAAGACTGGGATGCTTCCTAAGTGAGACGATGTTGATGATATCATCCCTTCCACATAGTATCCTAAATGAGAAATGAGGTGTTTGAGAAGACTAGTGTATTAATTCTTATCAGTCTCAGGGGTGTCTGTTTAGGAGGAAGCAGAAGAAAAAGTGCTTACTAGTTGGGAGGGAGTAAAAACTCAACTAGATATGGCACAAGAAGTTCAGAGCATAATTCATATCAAAGCTGACGTATTCGGATAAGAGAACTTCAAGGATGATAAATGAGAAGCAGATTTTGGAAAACTTTGACATGACCAGAGGTGCAGGAAAATGAAGCTTTTTCAAGACATGCAGCTAATTCAAAAACTTCGAGATGACCAGAAGCGTGTGAAGAAAGTTTTTGAAGACATGTCAGGAAGTTA
Source organism: Tanacetum coccineum (assembly GCA_026074375.1). Lineage (NCBI taxonomy): Eukaryota > Viridiplantae > Streptophyta > Magnoliopsida > Asterales > Asteraceae > Tanacetum > Tanacetum coccineum. The sequence goes on along the minus strand of BQNB010018793.1, from coordinate 35,938 downwards.
TGTGCAGAAATCCAATAAAGACCGGGATCTTCGGTAGTAAAACTTCTAAGTCATCCTCAGCAGTTTACAGTCTAAGTCATCCTCTGCAAGCTAAAGAAATAAAGTTGGAGTATTCAAGAAGATCAAGATCATTGAAGACAATCTTAAAGAATATTGAACTTCATTCTTATCATTTTACTTTATTTTTGCTTGTAGAAAACATTATAACCAAATCACGTGTGACACTATCTTGAAAGGAGATTGTCAGCCTTACTAGTAAAAAGCTTTATTTCCACTTTAGTGCCTAGCAATGTTTTAAAAACCGGTTTTTTAATTGACCCGGTCGAGTCACCGGGTCACGGTTCAACCGGGTTTTCGGCCAAAACCGGCTTCCGATTACCCGACCGGTTCACGGTCCAACCGGTTTAACCGGCCGGGTCAACCCGGATTTTAAAACACTGATGCCTAGCCCAAATTACTTTGATCACATAGTAAAAAGCTTTATGGCCCAATAATAACAGAAAATTCAAGAATTGGACCGATTGCCCTCCTTTCCATGACGTGGTAAAAAACAAATCGTCTTTTTAAAATGGTCATGCTCGACCTATTGACTATCAGTGCTTTTTTGACTTGTGTCGTTTGCAAGTACATGATTTTGTTAGGAATAATTAATTGGGTGGCACACAAAATCTCCCACCCACGGACAATCCCTTTTGTCTTTTTTCCCAGAATCGCTCGATCGATGGCTTTGCAACTTGCAGTGTTCCTCGACGGAGGGCTACATACTCAATGAAATTTTTTCTTGGAAATGTAAAAAAATTCTTTTATTTTGATACAATAAACATCTCATCTAGATGGATCTAACATGTGACTAAAATAATTCACAACTACATATAGTCAAAATTTTGAGACTAAAAACTCTTTTATCATCAACATAGGAAAGATAACCTGATATAACTTTTTAAATTTTCGGTAGACTTAATATATGAATATATGACTATCAAATCTTTAGCATCTCAACAAAACACAAACAATTAACGGCAACCATTAAAAGACTATCAACTAGCTCAGAAAATGTTAAACAACATTCGCTTCCTGAGATTCACTTTGTTGCGCGATAGTTACCATTGCTAGCTAAGTATTTACCAAAATAAACATCTTATATTCAGACAACACAAGCCAAAACTTATATAATTCAAATCATCAAATAATCATGACTAGACTTTTCCTTTGGTTTTCTGCCTCCTATTCTCCCAATAAATGGTGTTTCTGCAAGGGGTCGGGGGTCCCTTTATCTAATAACTCAAGGCAAATAATCGAAGATTTGGTGTTCACTTAAACTTGCGTATGTGCTGTGCAAACTTGAAGATTGTCAGGGTATGATTTTAGTATGTCCAATTATTTTCTAAAACGAATCTAAAACACTTAAAATAGGAATTTTCAAGAAAAGTGTATTTTTTTCAAGAAAACAATCCCACTTAACAAATTGTAAAAACATCCATTTACTTGTTCTCATGGTTTCAAAAGTCTATCAAAACATACACCAATTTAGTATGATACTACAGAAAAAAAAAAGCAATTTGTAACAGTTCTTTTGCATCAAAACCATAAGTATTTCATTTTAATAGGTAGATTATAAACCTGTAAATTTCATGGAGGAGTATAGACAGTCAAATATTCACAATTTCATAGAGAAATGTTTGAAAGAATTCCAGTTTCTCTCAAAATCAGATGGAAATCAATTTACGAAGGAGGCGTTATCACGAGAAATTTGAATTTCTCCGCCTTTTTTATTTTACCAAGCACTTGATATAGGACTAGTATGATTTCTCTGATCTCATTTCTTTGTACCAAACACTCTCTAAAAGCAATGGTTTCCTTATCCCCCCAAGTTGCTCATTTTGCATTAAGGAATCGTGCACACAAAATCTCATATCCAATGCATCGTTTTACCATTTTACCGCCTCTCCCAACTCCTTTCCATTGTTATGCTCGTTCTGTCCTATATATGAATCTTGAATTTCTAACATTGAGCTCGATATTCTGCCTCTCACCTGTAGATGATATTGATGTAGGACACAAGGAATTAAATTGGGGTGTAGTATATGGCCCTTGAAATACACCCTTGAAAATATGTTTGTAGGCTGCTTCCGTCAAGTGCACCCCATCCCAGTTAACATATGTATTTGGTTGATCACACACAGTCGCATATGCATATCCACATTTCATTGACGAGTTGTAGTTAAATGGCCCCCCACCTCCGCAACACGCCTTCAAAGCTCCATTCGTGAAACCTACAACTCAGTGAGAATTCCATCCAAAGAATATGAGATCCTTTTAAAATGCCAAAAAGAAGTTGTGACTTAATGATTTTGTATTATAACATGTTATTTACCAAATTTGTGAGGAGAACGGTAGATTTGCATGAGAGCATTGTAGTAGTCGGCATAGATGATGATCACATTAGGATGAAGCTCTCGTATCGTATTTAATTCCGTTTGCAACAATTCATTGTGATATTCAGCAAACTCATTTAAGCGAATGAGGCAACCCGTTGTGGGATCATATTTCTCCTTCTGAGAACCAAATAGTGTCAAATACGCCGAGTTGCATCCAATTGGAAAGTTTCCTGGAACAACTAGTGTTCGAGCCCCCATCTCAATTAATTCCTGTACATAATATTTCGAGAAATCATACACTACATTGTTTAAAGCGTATTATATATCAATAATATTACCAACTTCATAGTTCTTACATTGATTGCTGAGATGATTGTGTCAATAACAAGAGGAACATATGATTTAACCTCATCAATCGACTTTCCACTGAAAAACGGACCATTGTAATCGTTTCCTCCAATCTCTCCCATTAAGATCAAAGAACTCCCAATTAAGTGTTTACAATCTAACAACAACGATAGCCAATCAATGGCGTTGCAAACTATGTAAAAAGGATTTTTAGCAATGGTATATTCGTATAATCAAATACACACACACCTAGTTACCTCTAGTGTTGGCACAAAGTAAAGGTAAGGATTGTTTAAACCATGCCAACTGGACTCTTAAAGATACATTTGTCATAGGATTATAAACCCCTTTTGCTTCAAGAAATGATGAATCCAATGCTGAAGCACCCGCTACCGCATAATTCACTCCTTGTCCCAACTCCACCACATCGTCACTCCTCTCGTCGTTTAAAAATGGTGGTATCAGTGGCAACCCAAGACTCTCCGCTGTAAAAAAAACAAGAAAGAACCTAAAGTCATTAGCAAAGGATGTGTGCTAGGAAACTAGAGCGGACAAAGGGGGTTCCATGAACCATATGGATTTTTCTAAAGTCTATTGTACTATGTTAATAATTATGAACCTGGTCACTTAGTCATGGTTACGTGCTGCTAAGAAACAAGCATCATATTTCTACAACATTAAAAAAATGTAAACACACAATAAGAAAAGAGCTACCTAGGAAATCGATAATAAGTCGTCCATCTGAGCAACGACCAGTAGGTTGGTGAAAGAAGGTTTCTCCATAAGGAGGCAAAAGATACGAAATTACTTTGTTGGTTTTGAAAGCTAATTGTTTTAAGTTACCAGTGTCAGCAAGAGAGTCACCAAAGCTAATAATAGACGTATAACATCCATTAGCATACAGCTTATTACCACTCCATAACACCAATAAAATCACAATGTAGCTAGAACAAGATGTCATTGGAATAGAATTTGTTGCTAAAGATGTCCTACCTACCCCTTCTATTTATGCTTTCGATTCAATAACAACAACAATACACAATCATTTGGAGCGGGGTACGAGGATATGAGATGTAGACAGTTACACTAATACTCGAAGGTAAAGATGCTCTTTTCAGAAAAACCTTCGATAAGTGTGTGTGCGCGCAAACAAAAAACATTACAGTATATATGGTGTGTGTGAGGATGAAAAGAAAACAATAACATAAAGGAAAGCATATAAAAGAAAAGATATACAAGTATGAAAAAAAATAAAAAGTAATTATTTAAGTGACCTAGTAACATAGAAATTTTACCAAAATGAACCAATTTTGATTGATGTACGAAAATGAATCATACGCACTTTATACACAAGCGCACATTTTATTTTTCCATGCGCCTATGTCGGTCAAAAGTGCATTTTTTAGTTTAATTCCCATCATTTTTTTCCCTACAAAAGTGTATTTTTTTTCTCCAAATAAATGCATATATCAATACGCATTCATTCACTTGCGAAGTTTTAATTACATACAACTACCTAGCATCAAGGCGCACACACAATGTTTTACAAGCTTATGCGTCAAGTGCACAACACTTATGCATATAGGCGCACAAGATATGCATTAGGTGCATAAGATATGCATTAAGTGCATGACACTTATGCATCCTGACGCACAAGCTTATGCATCGAGGCGCACAAACCTATGCATCGAGGTGTACAAGCATAATTATGCATCGGCGCATAGGCATTTTATTTGTTTATGGCATATGCATCAGGCGTCATGCGCACAACATAAACATTATGCGCCTAATTAATAGTTGTTTGATGTGCCAGGTGTCTTAAATCTAACAAATAATTGTGAAAAGTTCATTTTAGTAAAATATATATATGCGATTCGTTTTGATAATCTAATATCATAAAGTGTCCATTTAGATGGGCAAATGGCACAAAAGGTATCAAACTTAGGGTAAGTTTCCAATTAAGGTACTCAACTTTTTTTCTTGCACATAAAGGCGGCCAACTTTTTTTCTAGCCGATTTAGGTTTATTCTCACTTTTCGTTAACACACTAACCCCCCATTTCGTTATATCTCCAAAATTGGTGTTAATTAAAAATGAAGGGACCAAACTGACTATCATCTCTAAAACTGCCTTTAAACTGACAATCATCTCTAAAAATATTTAACAAAGTATGTAAATCTAAAAGTATTGAGTTTAGTATGTAATTAATTTCATTTACCATACACAATCATAAATTTCATGAAAGATTGTTTATTTGCAGCAAAACAACATCCTCTCCATCATCTTTGATTGTTATCAAATCCAGAAAATAATTATAAATATAACAACCATCGTCTTTTTCTTAGTGTTCTCGTCTCTGGTATCCGCTCATCGTCGACAACTCCGTTGGTGGCGATGATGAAGTATATTTTTCTATCTGTTTAACGTGTTCCTCTAAATGATTTGACGGAATCGTGTTGACATTTGAATTATCAAAACAAGACATAATATTACTCCGAGTTATGAGTCGGAAATGGGAATCAGTGTCAAACATCATCAACATCGGTAATGAAAAAGTCCACAGTAACGAGGATGATCGAAATGAGAATGCCCATAATATGATGATCGAAATCATCACCTTCGGCCATATGATTGTCGACCTTGAATTCTATGGCTCGCGGGAATTTTATACCCCAATAAAGTCAAATATCGAACGTTCGTAACGATTCACAGCCAATATGACCAACACAACTCAATATGAAAACAATAATTATCGAGCATCGTGTTGATTCACTCAAATTAATGGGAAATGTCACGAAGGAACATAAAATAATAATATTACTAAGAAAACTAACCTGATGAAGAAAGTGAACTTTGTAGTGTGAACTTGAACTTGCTAACATAATTGTCAATTTAGACCTTTCATTTTTAATTAACATAAATTTTGGGGATATAACAAAATGGGGGTTAGTGTGTTAACGGAAAGTTAAAAAAAACCTAAATTGGTTAGAATAAAAAGTTGGCCGTCTTTATGTGTCAAAAAAAAAAAGTTAAGTACCTTGATTGGAAACAAACCCTAAGTTTAGTACATTTTTATGTCATTTGCCCTAGAAAAAATTGTCTAAAAATAAACTCGTACCGACAAATAAAATTAATTATGCTTTCCTTTAAAAAGCTACATTCACGTTTTTCAAATGACATCGCATTCCTCTTTATGAAGTGGAGTTTGGGCGACCAGGGGTCACACTTGGGCCCGGCCATGATGAAACTAACAGATTTCGAACAGGGGTTACACTGTATATAATTTCCCATACCTACATGGGTTACACTGTGATATAATTTCCCATACTCTTTTATTTTGGCAAAATCATCCTATAATTTTTTAATACCTAAAGAATTCTTAGCAAGAAAATTGAATCGTTAAATTCTCTAAATTATTTTCAACATCACTTTCGTTTAAGAATCTTGAAAGTTACCGGCAGGCTTAGTATCGGGTATTATTATTATGTCAACATGCAAATTAAATTGTGTATTCCAAATCAGAAATTAGCCACTTCTTTAATATCAGTTTGTTCCTTCCCCTTTCGTTTATCAGAGTCAATTCCATTACCGAGCGTTTATCTTTTCGATCACGTATCCCTGCAAAGGAATGTTGTTTTAAATTCGAACAGGTCCACCTCATCTTTTTCGCTAAGTCCCTAAGCTAGAAGTAAAGTGGACAGTGGATGTTTTTAGCAAGATACGATTTCAAATAACTAATCATTGTCTTCCTTTTTGTATTGCGTAGATTACTTTAACTTTTTGAATTATTTATGTATATTTAGCCATATTTTTTATTCCTAACTGTTGTAGCACTATAGTTTGATAGTATGAGTTCGATGTAATTTCATCTCGAGCAAGTGTTACATGCTGTGGCGGGGGGGCGGTAGTGGCATTTGAAACTCTTATGAAATTAATGGCCCGCAACAATACGTGAAAAATTAACGCCCCGCAGCAACGCGCGGGTAATTTTGCTTGTTGTTTTCATGATGAAAGATGTAAATTGGAGGGAAAAATGAAAATATTGTCAGGTGAGGTTACATTCTATGCCGCAAGATTCAAAAATAGAGAGATAAATCACGAAAACCAGTAGAAAAATACGATCGCAGGTGTGTAATCTTGACAATAAAAAAAGCATAGCTTTAGCAATATAATACATAGTCGAGTCAAGTTGAAAATATGTGTTATTATAAGTCACAAAAATGCAAATTTTCCTTTACTTTTTAGGGTAAACAACATTTATGAACAATGTACTTTATTATGTGTCTCACTATGAACAATGTATCAAAAAAATACCATTATGAACCATGAAACCCACAAGTAGCCGGTAATTTCCGGTTGTTACCGATTTGACTCGTCGTGTTGACTTTTCTTATTTCCGCGTCAGTAATTATGCATACCAATATTTTCCACCTCAGTAATTATAATCCACGATGCATTCCACTAACTAATTTTTTTTATTATAAAAACCACTTTTATACCGTTACACTTGGTACCAAAAATGTGTGTTCGCTCAAAATTTTGCCAAACCCTAATTATGATCAATTAATCGAATCAGTTCATTTAAGGTAAATTATGGTTGTCATTGTATAAATTTAGTAATGTTTTGCAAAACCCCCTAATTTTTGTTAAGTTTGTTTTATAAAACCCTAAATTTTTGATTTGTTTTTTAACAGGTGAAAGATGATGGTGTCGTTACCGTTTACTGTGAACATTTATCATGATGGGGTACTTCAGGTTAACCCTTTGGAGTTTGTTAATTTCGATAGTAAGGTCATTGATGAGTTAGCTTCGATGGTATGTCATTCAAGGATTTTTTTTTTTGTACCATTAGAAGGTTAGTTCTTGTCAGTCCAACTAGTATATATTACAAAATCCCTAATGATCCACTCACTGCTTTGAAATTGCTAAAAACTGATGAGGATCTTTGTTCGTTTATGAAAGCTTGTTATAAAAACAACCTTAGGATTGACTTGTTCACACAGCACAATGGCTATGACTTTATGGAAATGATTGAGGGGGGTTAGTCATGTAGACTCAGACTCAGACAAATCACCCATTATATGATGTAGCTCATGTCGTTCAGCAATTTGAACATGAATATGAGGGTAATGTAAACATACCTAGGATGACCACATATGACCCATGGCTAAACAAACTGGTAGGAAATGGTACTTTTATTGGACAGACTGAGAACCCAAACCCTAACTTATAAGGTAGATTTTTATTAGAGATTGAGGATCCTGATGATGAGCAGGTAGAATCTAAGTTTAAAGCCAAAAATAATGTGTCTTATCCTTCTTTTAATTCTGACACACCTTGGAATGAGTGTAAACCAGTCTTAGGAATGAGGTTTGAAAGCCCACAACAGTTGAAGCATATGCTTGCCAATTATGGTATGCAACATGGCTATCAATTATGGTACATGCAGCAAGACCATAATAAGCCTTTAGTGTTTTCTGGTAGTGATGTCAGTGAAGGTAGGTGTGCTGATTTAAAAGGTAAAAAACCCAAAATAGATGATAATGAAAAATGTGAGACTAGCAAACATGGTAGTAAGAAGGGTGATGGTAGAAAACCAATGAATGAGATCATTAACAAGGATCTTAAGGAAAGATGTGATAAAAAGAAGGAATATGAGAAAAAAAAATGTCTCTAAACAAGGTAAATGTCTCTTTAGGTTGTGGGCCTCATGGATAAGTACTGAGAGATCATTCTAAATTAAAATTTTATACCCTGACCACAAGTGTTGAAGAAATTATACAATGGGGGGCATTGGCTACTTATAAGTGGATAGTATAACACTATGTTAGGGACATCATTCAGAACCCAAATATGAGCATTAGATTCATGAAAAATGACATAAGAGAATTTTTTTGATAGATGTCAGTTTGGATCAATGCTAGAGGGCAAAACAGTGTGCATTGTTTGATCATGAAGGAGGTTTAGTAGAACTCTATAGTAAGTTATGGCAGTTTAGGCAAGCAATTCTAGACATAAATCCAGGCTCTACATGTGAATTAGAGATTGAAGTAAATGATGAGGATGAGAAACTTTACTTTAGGAGGTTTTATGTTTGTTTTCATGGTGTGAAACATAGATGGCTTGAAGGTTGTAGGAAGATTATTGGTTTGGATGGTTGTTTTTTTACCCATACATGCAAGGAGCAACTTTTAACTGAGATGGGTAGAGATGCAAACAACCAGATGTTCCCAATAGCTTAGGCTATTGTTGGAGTTGAAAACAATCAGAATTGGTGTTGGTTTCTATCATTGCTTAGGGATGACGTAAATCTGGGAGATGGAGTAGGCATCAGTATGATATCAGATTGACTTATGTATGTATAAAACTGTAATATTTGCCAATTATGTTAATAATCTTCCCTTATCATTATTCTAACTACTTGCCTTGCTCACCATTGTTAGGGATTGATACAAGTTGTTGCAGACTAGTTACCCAATGCTAAGCACAGAGAGTGTACCAGACAAATTTTATCCAATTTCAAGAAGAGATGGAGTGGGTTACAGTTTAAGAGGCTTTTCTAGGCTGCTACTGCAACATCAATGGAGACAGTCTTTAACAAAAAATAGAAGAAATCAAGATGTTAGATGAGAAGGCACATGAATGGTTGGTAGAAAGGAATCAAAATTCATGATGTAGGGCATATTTTAAGATAGACAGATGTAGTGCAACTTTTGAGAATGGGATTTTAGAGAGTTTTAACTCAAGGATTATAGGAGCTAGAGGTAAACCAATAATAACCATGTTGGAGGACATTAGGGTTTATCTAATGGAAAGGATGTGGTGCATGAACAAACTAGCTTTTGACAATAAGGACTCAATCACACCATCTGTTAGAAGACAAATGGAATACAAAAAAAAATTAGAGGTATATGATGTCACTTTTACCTTTATTTACTTTTGATATTTATGATTCAACTTAACACACTTACTGTTTCACACAAGCATTTGTTAGTTTTTCCAAGTGGTTAATAAAGGTAGTGGTGAGGAGGGGAGATTAGTCTTTTGTTGTTAACCTACACCAAATGAAATGTGTCTGCAACATGTGGCATTTGAGTGGGATACCTTGTGTTCATGCCATAGCTTGGTATATGCACATGAAGATGAATCCAGATTTGGGAGTTGATGAATGGTATTCTCAATGTAAGTGGTATAAAGCCTATTATTATTCAATCAAACCTGTTTATGGACCAAAGTTTTGAAAACCAATTAGTCAACCACCACCATTACCTCCTGTTGAGAGAAAGATGCTTGGGAGGCCTAAAAAAAGAGAATTAGACATCCAACAAAAGATGAGGACCATGTAAATACTATGGTAGGTAGAGTTATGCATTGCCATAAGTGTTGGGAACAGGACACAACAAGACAAGATGCACTAATCAAGAAAGACCAAAACCTGCCTATTTGAAGTCAAAAGGTATTGTGTTTCATGATGCCCCATCAAGCAGCATGCCACCTCCCACTGCTACACCATCTAGTTCAAACATTATGCTACCACATCTTACACCATCAAGTTCAAACACTATGCCACCACCTCCTACAACATCTAGTTCAAACATTATGCCACCACCTCCTACACCATCTACTTCAAACACTATGCCACCACCTGGTTCAAACACTAGTGCAGGTTCTAACACTATGCCATTACATGCTACATTTGCTTCAACATGCACAAACAAAGGCAAGGTTCTTTTCATTCCTGAAAAAAGAGGCAGACCTGCCAAAAGTAGTGCTTCTAGTAGTTGAGGTGGTTCTAGGGGTGGAGCAACCAGCAGAGGTGATTTTAGAGGTGGTTTTAGGGGTGGTGCAAGCAAAAGAGGTAAAGGTTCAAGCAAAAGAGGTAGAGGTTCTAACACTATGCCATTACAAGGTTTAAGGGATGAATCATCAGATGAGGTAATGTACTTACTTATACTATTTTCACTTTTAACAAATTTATGCAACCGCTATGAATTTTAATGGGTGTTTGGATAATGACTAACCAAACATTAACTTATCTAGGAGAATCAATTCAAAATGGATATGAAGGTTGTGTATGAAATGGAAAGAGAACAAATTGCAAATGATGAGGATGACCATTTTTGGGAGGAATGTGCTAGGGAATTTTATCAAGTAGAATAACATAGGGCTAAAAAAAAGGTATGCCAAAAGATGTATCTGCTGGAAAAACAACCAATGATTGAAGATGACTCATTACAAGTTAGAGCAAACTTACCCACACAGGAAAGCACAGTTGAAGCCAACCCAAAACCTACCAAATGCAAGAAATCCGAGCAAGCTGAAGATCCAAATTAGATGAGGATTTTTTACAAGAACAGAGGGAGATCTGAAAGAATCTTCAATCAGAACATGAAAAACTTCAAGTTTGATGAGCATGGTTCTGTATCTACTCTAGATAAAGCATTTGATGTTTAATGATGATGTTTTATTTATGTATTTGAATATTTCAGTCTCTGTAGATGTGGGTGAACAAAACACTATCTTTTGTAATATGTAATATGGTAGATGGATAGGGTTTGCAGCCAATGATTGCATATTTTGTAAGACAATTGCTACCTTTTGTACCCTACCATGTGGTACCAAGTATCTATGCAGATGACTTATTAATTTTTCCCTCTTGTTTTTACCCATTTTATTGCTTGGGTAGTTGAGTTTTTTGTTTGCCATTAAATTGGCTTTAGTGTTGTCTGTATATGCATGCTGACTATAAAAGTGCAATCAACAAACATGGCCTTTTATAAACCATTTTGTGTCCTATCTTCTTGAACCTTTAAAACACATTCTTTTTCTTGAACCCATAAACCACAAAGAGCAGTCAACAAAGCACTGTAAACCATAAAATTTGCACTAAACTAAGCTTGTTGATTGATTGCAAGCTGCAAACACATACAATACACATACAGTTGGGCATACAATTCAAAAACACATGACAATAAACTGCAACATAGAAGTGGCTTCCATTAACAACTTACAAGAAGCTGTGGAAATTATCATTCATTACAACCTAAACTTACATACTACAAACAACATAGGGAATAGCATAAACATAGCCTACAAACTACATTTTTATCACCATAAACACCACCACCATGCAAGCAATCATGATCCTCATAAACCTGTAACTTTTTCTACTTTGTTCAAACTTTGACACCAACCCATCATGCTCAATCTGAAGCCTTTTCAACTGATCTTGAGCCCTTAGGTGCTCAACAAACTGAAACCTTTTACACGATGTTGAGTCACATATAGTTCAAACATTTGATACTTATACCAGGGACTACTAATCTTAGGATCAATCCACTAGAACTCATCACATTTCTTCTTATCCGTAATTTGAATAGGAAAGATAATACACAAAATAATACCATATCAGCAATCTGATTTGCACTTAAATTAAGAACTCAGCTTATTGGTTTTTATGGCTTATTTTAATACTACACATCTACCTAGAGTCGTACTTAGAATAAAATTAAGAACATTTACTTACATTCAAATTGCGACAGTTTAGAAATCGCCTAACAGGGTTCAAATCTGTCCATGACATGCGTTTGACCAAAGGAAGTCCACATTTGCAATTAGTTGATAATCTACGACGAGAAGTGGCTGATGCTGTTAAAATTTAGAATTAATTTGGAAAACAAGAATAGGTTAATTAGGGTTCATAAAGAGGGGTGAAAAGAGGGGTGAAAAAAGGAGTGAAAGGGTGTTATGATTTTGTGAAAGGTGTTTATAAAAGAAAACCGAGTCAAAATACGGGTCACAAACCAGGCCAACCTATCATACCTGGACATACCGGCCACCGTGGATTATAAAAAAAATAATTCATTAATGACATGGAAAATACCGGCTACTAGCGGGTTTCATGGTTCGTAATGGTATCTTTTTTAGTATATTGTTCATAATGAGACACAGAATAAAGTACATTGTTCATAAACTAGTTTTAATACTCATGCACGCATGGGGCTTAAACATTATTTTTTTAAATTATATGTATACTTTTTATTTTCTTTAGTTTTATAAGTTATGTTATAGAGTATTATCAAAATCCTATCAAGAGGATAGATTCATTAAATCTTTTATATATTACGTAGTATATGAACTAGAGGATAATTAGTACATTAATTTTTTTCTTTTAATTTACCTGTTTTTTGACTCGACATTATGAGCCAACTAATCCTAGTGAAACTACCCTTTTAGGTAGGCCGGAGTCGGCTCAAGTGAACCCTCGATGCGCTTCGGTTGTACAACATCATTTCAGGCCGACAATGAAAAATCCATCAAAAAGTCTTCGGGTAAATTTGGATGTGATTAGATAATGTTAAATCTTTATTTGGAAGTAAGAAAATTGTTTACGTTTGTTATATTTTTAAATATAAAGTCTAGAGATATAAAGTTTAAGGGGTTATTAGTTTATTTTTTAAATTTATAATAAAACTTGTAAATTTATAAATTTACACTTTTAACTCCAAATAAATTTTTTTTTTTTTTGAACGGCAAATTGAAATTAATAAAAAAACTAGCAAGAAGCTAGAAAATTACAAGGATATAGATTTAGGACATTTCATCCAGGAAATCCAATCAATATTGTTTTTACATCTATTGGAACACCAAGTAAAAGAGTACGAAACAATATCATCAAAAAGAAGCTCCATACGCGGATGAGAAGATCCAAAAAGAAGCTCCAAATAATTTATTTAAAATTAAACCACTAAAGTTTTATTAATTATCTCCTCTTTTTTCAAGTTTTTGTTTTCACAAATTTAACACATATATTTTTATGTGTTTTTTTTCTCCATAAGATTTCTCTATCAAAAATTTTCAATTTTGACCAAATTGATTCAATTTTGACTTTTTATTAGCCAATTAAATAGCACGATTTTATCTACGTGGCAAAATTAAGCTTTCTGATTGGTCTAAATTTTTTTCTTATAACATTTAATCTCATACAAAATTCCGAAATGATGTAATTTTTTATTATATAAAAGATGGTGTTTACCCTACTTTTTATACTAGTGTATACATCTCTGTCAATAGTAATAATTTAAAAAAAATATGATTTAAGTTCATTTACGTACCAAACATTTTTTACGATTAATGGTTCATGAAATATTTAAATTATAAAAAGATGTGTGTAATTACATTTTTAGTATAAACATGAATTAATCTCCCTTTTTCTCAATAGAAAAATGAGTGATTGAGATTTATTCGTATGTGTATGAAAAAAGGTTTGGTATGTAAAAGAACTATCGTCAAATAATATTTAAAATATAAGGAAAATCTGCTAAATTTAAAACTTATAAAAAATAGAAGTTTTACACATAACTTCATTGCCAAAAGTTCAATATAGACCCAATATTTGTCATAGACCCAATGAACCAATCCTAGCCACTCATTTTTTCATCAAAAATAAAAAAACCCTACTTTCCACCTCATTTTTAAAAATTAAATATCTCACACACTGTTAATCGTTATGCAAAACAAAACATATCATCGCGACGAGAATTAAATTATCTTTCTATAGAGGGGCGACACTATGTACTTTCGACGAACTTTTTTTTATGATTTTATGAAGTCATATACGATTTTATGAAATCATATATGATTTATGAAATCATATATGATTCGTCACACGAATCATATATGATTTTCGCAATTCATGACTGAAACAAAATTGAAAAAAGTTCGTTAGAATCACAAATCATATATGATTTCATGAAATCATATATGATTCGTTATATGATTCGTTATACGAATCATATATGATTTTCGCAATTCGTGCCTGAAAAAAAAATCGAAAAAAAGTTCATCGAAAGTATATCGTGTCACCCGTCTACTGAAAGATAAAAAAATACTCGTCGCGATGGTGTATTTTTTGTCGTATGACGATTTACCGTTTGTAAGATATTTTATTTTTAAAAAAAAGGTGAAAAGTGAGTTATTTTTTATTTTTGATGAAAAAATGAGTGGCTAGGATTGGTTCATTGGATCTATGACAAATAATGGGTCTATGTTGATCTTAACTCTGACTTCATTATGTTTAATTTAAATTAGCTTATCTTTGTTAAGTTTTGGGATTTTTAGTTATTTAATTATAAATTTTATTTAACAATCAGAATGGGTTAATCTTCATTTAACTCGGAGAAAAAAATGCTTACGATTACTTGTGCCTCTTTTTTTTATAAATTTATACTACTTGTAAAACAAAAAACATCAATCTCTCTTCATTAATGCACAAAAAAATTTAAGTAATATAACCTATTAAGCTTATAGTACAATTTTTAAATGCAACTTGATTTTAAGTAACACATATTATAAAGTTTATGGTACAATTTTTATATGCACAAAACTTATATAGTTTTTAAGTAATACAAGTTTTAATGCTATGTATACAACTATTTAATGCACTAATGCACACATATAATTAATGATATTATTAAAATAATCTCATCACTCCAAAGTACAATTAATATAATACATGGTACAAACCAAACAAGCTATTAATTAATAATACCAGAAAACTTTTCTTCTAAGCATTTGTTAAACTCGCAAGCCAAACTAGTGTCTTGGCTTTTTTATACAATGAACGCGAAAATTGATCATTCGATTGTACTAATTAACAATTAATTAACATTAAACATTTTATGTTTAACAACACTTTTTATAATTATAATCATCATATGACAATATGACTCGAAAAACATTTATGATTACATTTTCTTGTTTTGATTATTAAATTTTGGAAACGCAAAATATAAAAAAAGTGTATTAAACGGAAACGAAAAATGTGAATGTCACGTGTATCTAAAATAAAGTTTTGGAGAATCAAACATACTTCAAAACGTGATTTTTGTATGCATAATACAAAACGACACACATCAGCTTATCATTTATCGCCATGACAACCACTTTTGTACTAGCAACGTTACAATATCTGCTATTATTATATGAAATATGTTGCTCATAGTCTCATACATAAAGTTATCTAGCATAAAAATCTAGCTATCTATAAAGCTATTGTAACGGTGAATGATGATCGAAAATTTTTTCGTCAGAAATCATGATTGCAGGGTACATGCCGCTGCAACGCGCGGTTACCCTGCTAGTATACATCTAATACGATTTAATTCTTACTCTATTTAACCAAGGTTCCTAGTTTGAGTACTATTGGCCAACGATTTGTTCAAGTTATTTACAGTGAACATTTGTTTCAGCCCTTTCGACAAAGTCTTTCAAGCTCCATTTTGCATATATTAAATGTTGTTTTACAATTTATAGTAAGCTTAGCAAAAATTCATAAGCATTTCCCAGTTTGAATAGACTACAACATTTCAAACGTGATGAATATCCTCGTAAAACATGAAACACGCCATAAGTGAATTATCGAGAAAGCAACATGTGATAGTTTGCACCCTTATAGTGGTTCAATAAAACAAAAGAAATTACGAAGTAATAGTTTTTGGCCCCACGTGTTGTAAATAATGTTGAATGATGATGAACCTTTAGGTATTACGTTTTACTATACGAGTACTTGTGTAGCATCGGAAATTCTTAACGGCAGATAATTAACGATATGCGATATTATGATAAATATTTCGTATAACGTTCAAAATAAGCGTTTTTAAACAAAAATATAAAGAATATCAGCAGAAAGTACCTGCAAGAGTTGAGGATTGAAAGTGATGGTATATTGAGAGATTATCTTTTGCTGAAAAATAACATTAGTGTGTGGGAGATATGAAATAGTTTGTGTGGATTTATATGGTGGATGCGGTTACACATTTATAATAATAATTATCGATAGTAATGATTTTTAGCTGTTACACTTTTTAATAATTATTGGAGGTCGTTACAATGATAAATTAAATGGGCTGTTACAATGTTATAATGATATTGATGACTGAATTTATTATTTAACATTGTGTATCCTAGTTTTCTAAATTAGATTCAACATTCAACATTCCTACATTTTCCAGAAAGGATGCTAAGCTCTTTATAATGTAGTCGGGGTTGGTGCGATGCACGAATCTTGTTCTATAATGATCAATCTCGGTCTCGAAAATTTGTCACTTTGTTATTTTAACCCAAGTATATAGTATTGTAACTCCATCATAAATAGCATTGATCATAAGAGTTGTAACTCCATTATAAATAACATTGATCATAATAATTGTAATTCCATCATAAATAACATTGATCATAAGAGTTGTAACTCCATCATAAATAACATTGATCATAAGATGCTTTTAATTTTTTATAACTGAAATATAAAGGCATTTACACACAATTAAATGTCGATGGTTACAAAACTTAGCATTAATCATAATCATTAACCATTATTTATACCAAAAATAACTAATTTACAAAAAAGGGAAAAAAAGAACACCATGGGCATAACTCGTATTCACGTGCAAAACAAAGAGCATGTGTCGATATTGTTCCAACGACGGTTATTTGCAAGCATCAATGTTGTAACTCTTAGTGATTATACCCTTAATTATAGCTCTAAGCTCATTTCCAATTTCTTTAAGCTTTTTGCGAAATCTGTGCATTTTGAAGCAGATCATACAATCGAGTTCCCTAAATCAACAAAGAGAGAACTATCACTGAAAAAAAGGTCAAAAGTTAATACATTGAATCAAACTTAAAAACAAAAACATGTGTAATTGGAACATACCTGGAGGCGGTAAAGGGCAGTCGTGGTGTGTGTTTTGCTTCAACTCTTAGGACTGCTTTAACATTTATCCATGCATGCATGCATGGAGTTGGGTAGCTCATCACGAATTGAATGCATATACAGTCGTGGTTTGAGGTCTATTTGGAACTTTTGTAAGGCTTGGATCTTTTCGACGTCTAAACCTAAGAAGGCGAATATTTGGGATTCTATTTTTCATCAATCATTCTTGTGGATTTCATCTAGAAATCCTAAGTGTAGATTAAGATGGATAGATTGGTTAGGAAACCCTATTGATACTCACCCTTCTTTGTAATTTTTTGGTTTGCTAGCGTTTGCTAGCTTTTAATATCATGTCGCCGTTCCAAAAAAAAAAAAACCCGAATGTTTGATTACCTATTCTTTTTTTGCTCGAATCTACCAAAGATAATATACATGTTATGGTTCAAGATTTACCTTGGACAATCCTTGACTATTGGAAACCAAAACCGACATGAAGCTAGTATGCACAATCTACCTTATGCAGCAAGTTGTACCTGTGATCTTGGTTTAAAAATGCGTTTTGCGATCCAATGCGCTGAAGGTCCCAAAAGCCATTGCATGATGCAAGATGCGAATGCGAGCACAATTTGAACGCAATGCGTTTAGTGTTAAAAAATGTATGAAAAATATTTATACATAGTATATTCCACCAAGTACCAAGTAAATGCAATAAACTTACAAAACAAGCTACTAACATATTAAATTTAGGCAAATAGTCCATTTTATAACAAATAAATCGAAATTAAAACTTGACATAAAACACTTAGCAAAACATAAGATGCTATATTTTTGTCATTATGTTTGTTTTTTTACGTCTTTTAACAACTTGTATTTTTAAACTGCCATTAAAACATGTCGGTATTTTTATATGGTTTAATTTTGACTAAAATGACCTAAATTCTAGATTGCGACGTTGCTAGCATTACACAAATGTGGTAAATTGCGGTATAATGCGAATGCAATATGGGATGGCCTTGCATTAGGTACCATGATGCGAAATTATAAATACAATGCACTTGTGCGTGCAATTTGTGCAATGATGCGCGCAATTTGTGCAATGATGCACGCATTTTTAAACCAAGCATGCGATTACAAATCATAATAAAAACAATATTAGTGCTGAATACATAATGAGAAGTTGATGAGATATATGATTTCATGTGAATCGTGTGTGTAGATGCACATAAAGAAGTTAATCAAATTTGAATTTCATGTGGATCGTGTGTGCATATACATGTGAATCAAGTGTGTATGTATGCCTATATATATGTGTTATTTTGTAACTCCATCATAAAAAGCATTGATCACAAGAGTTGTAACTCCATCATAAATAGAATTGATCATAAGAGTTGTAACTCCAAAGGCATTTACACACAATTAAATGTTGATGGTTACAAAACTTAGCTTTGATAAAAAAACATTAACCACCATTTATACCAATCAATTATCTATACTACATTTCCTAAATTATTTTCAACTTTCAACATTCCTAGTTTTTCAAGATTAGATGCTAAATGCTTTATAATGTAGTATAGATTAATCATGTATTTATAATGTAATGTAACAGAAACTTAGAGCTCCAACTGACCCAAAACAAGCGTGTTTAATTTGGACCGATAACCATAATCTGCTTATAACTCTCTCATATTTTGAGAAACGAAATCGCGAATGCTTGAATTGAAAAAATAATATTCAAACTATAGCTAAAGAAAACAAACTAAATAAAGTCCTAATTTGCACATCTAGAATATAACACTTATCTAATGTAAACAACACAAGTAATAACTTTTCAATTATGTAATGCTTTATTGATAAGAATCAAAGTATTACAATGTGCTATGGATCACACAAGTTGAATGACAATGTAAGGTTACCCTTTGAACAAGTAAACTTGATAATGAAACAAGTTTACAAGCGAACTTATTCAGACCCGCTGATTGAGACAGCTGACTGACAGTTAAGTTCGACAAAGAAGTAAATGACTATAATAACAACAATAATAAGTTGCGTCCTTAGTGGGGGTAGTTGCAACATGTCAAGAATCTAGTGGAGGACGTACGAGGTATTTAATACACGTCCATTCTTGTAACCTACCCGCCCATACTTTAGTTAACAGTTGTCCTTAGTGGGGGTAGTTGCAACATGTCAAGAATCTAGTGGAGGACGTACGAGGTATTTAATACACGTCCATTCTTGTAACCTACCCGCCCATACTTTAGTTAACAGTTCTGCTAACTCTTTACTACTTTTACCAACTTCGTGCTTAGTACAGGCTTTAACTCAAATAACCTTTTGTTCTGCCTTTATGAGTTATTGAGTAACCCGCCTAAACTTCAGAGAACAGCTTAAGCTCAATTTGTTCTTCTACAAAGGGTAATAGGATAGTCAGAGTATTCCACCTCTGACTCTCCTTAGAACATTAGCGTATTCCTTCTACATACCAGCTGATATCCATCCCAGCTGACGAGTATGTATTCAAGTGATCTTCGACTTCCTTGAAGATATCTTTGACTTGAATACGTCTGAGGTTGCTCGCTGAGGCTTTGCACTCAGTGAGTCCTTCAATGCCCGTTGATGTCTATCAGTGGGTCTTTCATTACTTTGCCTAATTTCTGTTTAAATCTAGGCACTAATCATTGGGCTCTGACTTAACCTAACAATCTCCCCCTATTTGAATATCAATTAAGCTAAGTAAAAGAAATTATAGCAAGTGAGACACAACTTCTACTTACACATAATTTAACAAGGCATTGACAAAATAACTTTATTCATTTATTACATGTCTTGGCCCAAGCTATCTAAGTTATCTTTTACAATAATTATAGCCTCAGCAACATCATCCTTAGTATTTATTGTCAGCACCAATTTAGCAAACATTTCTTCTGCCTTTGGAAAGCCCCTCTGAATGGAATTGTGAAGTCTGATCAACTAAGCAGTGGTGGCCATGTGGAACTCTTATTCTCTTTGAAAAACTAAATCAAAATTGCCATTGTAGAAGAAGATACCTGATTCGGGCTCCTTGATGACCAACCATTTTCTCCCTTTAACCCTTGGAGGAGGAACCAGGTTCATGTACATTCTATCAACCACTATATATTTATTTACAAAAACTTCCTTTAGAATCTCTGAGCTTCTTTTCCTTTTCTTGTCATTTATTTATACCCTAAATGTGGAAAGCTCAAGAGGTGGTAGAATGCCTAGTGCTTTTGCTTGGGTTAGGACCCACTAGAATTTGGCTCTAAGGCTTTGAAGAAGCAAGTCATTTGATTTACTCTTTGTCTTGGAGGCCAGAGAGTGTACTTCAAGCTATTCACTAAAGCCTAGAGTCTTCAGCCTAAACTTATCATGCACAGTGACATTTAGTGGGTCATTGGCTATGGTGATCCTTATAGTTGCTTCCTTAGAAGAATTTACTATGTACCTGATCTTCGTAGTTGGCAGTTCATCAGCCCTATGAGTGATCTGATGATTGTATTCATCAAACATATTTTCCCTTCTGGCCTCATGCTCAGCCATCTTCTTAGTCTGAGCCCTGATTGTAGCAGGGTTTAAGATTTTCTTCAAAGATTTCTTAGACTTCTCTTTCTCAGCCTTGAGATCAGATAATCTTTTCATCTCCTTAAGTTGAGCCATGACATCCTCCTGAGTCAGTTATCCCTCAGGAATGAAAAAAGACTTAAAACTTGGTATTTTAAGAGCTGAACCTCCTTCTTTCATAAAAGGCATGATGTCCTTTGTGGATTTTCGATTGCAATATCTTTCCCTTTGGATTCGTCTTTGAGAGGAGTTGGATCTCTTGGTGGAGTTGGCTCTCTTGGAGGAGTAGGAGAGAAGATGGATGAAGTGGTCTTGGTGAGATGTTCAGTGAATTGATCCATTGTCATTTTGGTAGCATCAGGCTTTTGGAGGGGTTCAGGCATGATAAACTTCAAAGGTGTTGGTGATGGAATTGATGATGTTGGAACTAAGAACTTTAGCTTTTTGACAAGAGGTTCATCATTGGTTTCTTTCTTCTCTGATATGTCTTCCTCCGAACTCTTTTTCACTGAGGTATGAAGAACCATAATATTTTCTTCATTAACATGTTGAGCTTGTTTTATATTTGATACTACGGTTTCTCCCCCTGAGCAATAGGCATAATGGTATCCCCTGGATGTTGCTCCCTCTTAGTTTGATCAGGGTTTTGAGCATCTTTCTCTTTAGTTGGTGATTCAGGGTTGTTTTTCTCCTACTCCTCCCCTTCAGCGTTAGCATTTTTAAAGTCTTATGCCGCTTCAAGGAGGGAGACCATGTCCTTATACATAAGCTTGAGATCCCGAACATGTTGAGAGTTTGTGGCCATAGAGGATTAAACCGATACTAGTTTGTAAGAAACCACCCTCATGCATTTGCGAACTTTGTTTTTGACTGACACCTCCATATTTGTTTTGATGACTTTGCTGAGCTCTTATTGAAGCTTAACAAACCTATGACTCTCCAGAGTGTTGAATGCATTGAATGCTTTGTTCATTGGCTTGATAATAATGTTAAGGAGCTGATCTTTTAAGGTCTGTTGAACTTGAGCATCAAACAGGGGCAATTTCTCTTCAATGGATTCTGAAACAGAGTGTTTGATAGAATCCTAAACCATCTGAGGAAGAGAGTTTTTCAGAGCCTCTGAAAGTATACCAGGAAAATTTGCTTTGAGAGTATCAGCAACAAGTGAGGGCACAGATGACTGAATAGCATTAGTCACTTGCTTGGTTATGCTGGATTCTAACTAATTAACCTTGGTGGTAAGTGTGCACAGCTCTTCATGAAGATGACCAAGGGGGTTTGACTGAGCTGGCTTATCAGCGGAAGCATAGAAGGTTTCAGCAGTACCTTCCTGAGAACCATTATCAATAGAGACTGAAGTCTCAAAGCCTATCAGAGATGCCAAGTCATCATCAGGCATAGACCTTAGTACAGAGTCAAAGGCATCTCATTGCTCATCATTTTTGGGAGTTATATCAATTACATCAAGATCATCTAAAGTAATCCTTTATGAACCCTGAT
Organism: Tanacetum coccineum; assembly: GCA_026074375.1. Classification (NCBI taxonomy): domain Eukaryota; kingdom Viridiplantae; phylum Streptophyta; class Magnoliopsida; order Asterales; family Asteraceae; genus Tanacetum; species Tanacetum coccineum. The sequence continues at coordinate 13,423 of BQNB010018793.1, read as the reverse complement.
GAATGAGCAGTGAACCAGAGACAGCAGCAGCTTGAAAGGACTTGATTATTTTGAACTCTGATTCAGTATCATAGGGACTCTCAGCCTTTTCAGCATCTGTATTCTTTTGATCAATCTCATCCATGATCTGATCAAAAGTGATATCCTTCATAGATTCCAACCCAGACTCTTTTATCTCCTCTTGGACGTTTTGGTCTTGTACCTGCATAAATTTGTTAGTTGAATATGCGGAGGGATCGCCATTCGCTGCTCCTAAGAAAGGCAACTAAGCTCAAAAGCTGTCTATAAGCTCTGGCTTATTGTAAATAAGCCAGTAAAAGTCCATATGAGCTCTTCCAAAGTAAGCTCATCTTCCAAAAGCTCAAAAATCCAAATGGCCAAGGTTTTTAAGCTGAATTTAGAGTTACAGTAGATTAGGTACTTATTAACACTCAAATCCAAGCTTATAGACTTGGATGAACTAGAATGAACTTATTATGAGCTTATAAAACAATAGCATACACATTTGATAGTATTAAGAGCTTATAAGTGAAAAACATATTATAAAAACTTAAAATGATGATTTTATTAAAACTTAAAACGGATTACAATGCTTTGGAAATTAAAAGTTACAAAAGTTTAAAGAGAAAAATTACATTTAAAACTGAAAATTACATAAGCTAATGAAAACTAAAAGTTTTTTAGGAAAAAGGAAGAATGATCATGTGAGAGTGAAGGAGTCTTTTTATAGCTGCCAGGAGAAGCTTCTAGGCCCAAAGTTTGTTACACGATCCCATCAATCCTGGCTCTTCATTCCTTCAATCATTTGGTGCTCAATATCTACCGTTGGATTAGATTTTGATCACACGGATTGCCAGCGTGGCAATCCATGATGTGACACTCCTGTGCTTCTTTTGTACTCCTTTTAGTGCAAAAATCTATCCTTGGTGTGTTTCCTTCCTTGTACGCGTGTCATTCCCTTTTGGGAATTGACCAATGGAAGCGTTTGGTGATGTATAGCTCTGCCAAGGTGTACTTAGCCACTTGAATTACCCTTCCATGCCCTTAATTTGCACTTGCCCCTTGATTTTGACCTCGAGGTAAAACGGGGACGATGGGTGCACAGTAACAACAGAAATTCCCGCGTTTTTTTACTTTTATAAAAGGGTGCGTTTGATTTCGTTGACCCGGGGTTTGACTTGGGCTTATAAAGGGATTGGGCCACGGGATGTGTTTGGGCTCGGGCTTATTGGATTTGTTATAAGGGGTTAACGGGTGTTAACTCTTATAAACAAGAGTTAACATCGTTAGGGTTTAGGGATTATTTTTGCAATTTTGGTAAATATGAGGGACTGATTTGGGAATTTTTGGGTTTTGTCTTTTTATGGTTGACCACTGTTGACCATAGGTTGACTTGATAGCATTCTCCCGGCTCTTTGTGTGCTCTTCCGTTCCCGTGTCCGTGATTGTCCGGTTTTTGACCGTTTTCTTAAGATTTTTGCATTATCCGTACCTACACAATCACAAAGACAAAACAAGCAATATTCAAGCATTTAAAGCACAATTTTGTCTTTTATGGGCCTATTTTGATATAAAACGGATATGTGTTTTCACACATATCAGATACAAATGCTGTCAATGCAGATATCAGACCCGTATATGACAAAGAGCCAATGTCTAAATTGACTGCTGAATGTAATGTATATGCTACATGACAATAACACGTTGAGCAACCTGAATTCAATAATGATGGAAGGGTTGACCAGGATGTTGAACAATGTCAAAATAAAAGCCCTTTGCTTGATGCTGAGCTTTTCAAAAAGAAAGATATGGTTGAAAATGAGGTTTACAATGAACTTTCAAAAAGATTTTTAAGACTTGAAAAACATTGTCTTTCTCTTGAAATTCCAAAACAAAAAGAAGAAAGTTTTCAAAATGACAAGCCATGTACTAATCATGATGTTTCTAAATTTTGTTAATTTTTTGAGATAAATGAATTGAAAGCTTAGCTACAAGCCAAAAACACAAAAATCAGCAACTTGAAGAAACACATTGATAATTTACAAGCAAAAAGTAATGAAGCCAAGGTTAAACATGACATAGATGTAACTGAAATAATAAACATCGAATTGGAACATAGTGTGGCTAAATTACTTCCAGAGATTGAGCGATTAAATAAGGAAAATGAGCATCTAAAACAGACTTACAAAGATCTTTATGATTCTATCAAAAAGACACGAGTTTAGACCAAAGACCATTATGACTCTCTACTCGTCCAACTGAACAAGAATAAATCAGTTGATAAATGTGATTTAAAAGAAAAAAACTCAAATTCAGGAAATGATTTTACGAATGTAGCAATGAAAACCAATTAGAAAGTTTAAAAGGGAATATTGATATTACTCACCTGGGGGGGGGGAATGGATAATTGGATGCTGCGGGATGCTAAGTATCCGCAAAACCAACAATCTTGGGGAAACTGGCTTTACAACCACTAAGAAACTAATCAGTTGTTAGACGACCGAAAGAGTTTATATCTTGTAGAAAACTAAAAGGAGGTTTGAATAGTTTACCGCTTTTTAATTTAAGGTTTTAGAGTGTTTGTAAAATTTTTAGATTCGACTTTATGTGAATTCAACACTTGCACAATATAAACAATATACTTATCTAAATAATTGATAAGATTATATGAAAAATAATGACAGATAAAGAAAAGGAGTAAGAACAATCAACCACAAACGCGGGATTTATAGTGGTTACGTATCGAAGAACTTTTGCCCTAATCCACTCCTCGAGCACTAACTCGAGAGTTTTTTCACTATGGTCAACAAGCTCCTTATGGCGGAGAACACCTTACAAACTTTTGCTTATCTTGAGTTTTGGACCTAAGCTGATGTCGGAAGGTTTCTTATCTTAGCTTAGAACCCAAACTTCACAATTCACAACTTCCACTACACAATTAGCTTCCGACTTGATCAGACTAACACAAACTTCTTCAACCTTAGTTTCTTCACACCACAACTTCACCCAAGCACTACTATAATCACACCTAACTAACACTACTAGGCAAGATCACAAAGATCTAACTATACTTACAACAATCACAAAGATCTAACAACTACACAACTTTACCAGATTTACAAGTGATTTACAAGTTTAGATATGGATGCAATAAGATTGCAACAACACACAAAGGTGTAATACGTCTTCACTTGATGATGGAAGTATTCTTCTCTTGCACTTGAGGAATTGAGCTTGGATCACTTGGACAACAACAGGCTTAATGATTAAAATGACAGAGGATTTAGTCGAGAAGTGTGGGCTGTTTTAGAACAGAAAGAATGAGTGCAAAAATAGTCCAGTATTTATAGGACAAACTAGAGGAGTGTCAGTCTATAGGCGGTCCCCTTAAATAGGTGGGCGGTCCCTTTAAATAGGTGGGCGGTCCCCTTAAAATTAAGGGGGCCACCCGTGTATTTAACTGGGCCGCCCCTTTCAGACGCTCCTCTTTTTTGTCCTATCCAGGGGAGGTGTTTACTGGACCTTTTCTAGCCGTTTTAGGTTCGAAAATTTGAAATTCAAAATGTTTATTTTGAATAAAACATTTCTTTTAAATGTAAAAAATGTTTTGTGATGTTTATAAAAAGTTTACAACATTTTATAAAAGTTTCCTTTGATCATAAAATGCATCAAGCATTTGTTTATTCATACCTTGGAGTGATATAAGTTTGAAATGAATATTTACTACTAAATACTTGTTTACGTTTAATTTTACGTTGAACGTTTTTATATTTTGTGATTATCAAAACGTAAAGATGTGAAAAAATATTATTAATGTTTTTAGGCATTATATTTTATCAACAATCTCCCCCTTTTTGATGATTACAAAATTTAAACTCATTAAATGTAAAATTATTTTTAAACAAGTATTTAGTGAGTTTTATGTCATTTCTCCCCCTTTTTGTAGAATCAAAAAGGCATCGTCGAGGATTGCTAGTAAAATCGACGGAATAAATGCTCCCCCTTGATGTGTGCTCCCCCTCGTTCGAGGGCACCAAGGAATCGAGCTATGGTTTCTTGGCTACAAAATGGGTTAGAACAATACAAATATTTCTAACATGTAGCAAGGAAGAAAAATATGACATACAACCAACAATGATCATTCATTAAAATTAAAGTAGTGTGTGAAACACACTCATGCATACATAAGGAAAATAACATGCTAACATACATGAAATTAAAAGTACAAAAGTCCTATAACTAGTAAAGCTCCATAGGACTTGCATGCAAAATGGTAGAGGATCAATTATTTGAGAGACTAAACATAGAGCATGTTTAGTTTGGGGATGATGGTGGAGGTGGTGTGATGATGATTGGTGGTTGTGAGAGCATGTGTTCAATATATGAAAACATATAGTGAAGTTCATCACTTAACCCGAAAATGAGGGTTCGGTTGTGGATACAACAAAGGCATGAGTTACCATGTGCTTCAAGGAAATTCCAAGGGATAGGATGTGCAATGATAGGTGGTGAAGGTGATGGAGTATCAAATTGGACATCAAGTGGGGTATTTGGGGAAAGAGTGAGAGTGATGTCCATTGATGCATTATCTTGAGTTGGAGGTGGTGGAGAAACTCTTGGAGGAGGAGATGTTGATGGGTTCAAGTAACCATTTGGTGAGGGTGATGTTGATGATGTTGGTGATTTGGGTATGTAATCAATTGAAGATGAAGAAGTGTCTTTGGTTGATGGTGTTTTGGAGGGTGCATTAGGAGCACTAGGTGATGAATTTGGAAGTTTAGGTGATGGAGTTTTTGTGTCATCTTGGGTTAAATCCACAAACAATTGTTTTGGTGGAATGATGTTGATTTTTGGTCTTTTGGAGACCTTGGAAATGGAAGCTCTAGTGGAGGCCATGAATGTGTATGGTTGTTGATGATGAGTGAAGGAGATGGTGAATTGGTGTTATGCATTTGGAGGGAATTTATGGGAAGAGATTTGTTTGAAAATGGAATGAATTTGGATAAGTTTAGGGAATTCCAAATGTTGTTCAAGCATTCTGGGTAAAGATAGTTGATACTAGGTAAAAGAAGGCAAAAAGCAGTGAAAAATATTGTTTTACCCGTGAAGGGCTAAGGGCGGTCCCCTTAAAATTAAGGGGGCCGACCCTTATGAATTAAGGGGGCCGCCCACTGTTAGTCCCATTTTTCACAGAAAAACTATTTTTCTCAGGATTTTTGTGAGGGTATTTTTGTTTTGGTGGTTTATTTGCAGCAAGCCCTATAGAGTTTTATAAGCATATTCAATCTTATAACATATAATAAACACATTAAATCATGAAACCAAAATGGCATAACTAGTTGATTTAATAAAACAACCAAAGGTTTAAGGCATCATAGCAAATAAGTACCTAAAAGATAACCAACATATAAGTCTTTCTGAATATATCAGATGATCACCACATACGTTGTTAATAACATATACATAATCAAGTTAAAAATTGTCTTAAACTACATTAAGCCATCTAGTTCACTCCACTCCTATGTCTTCATTTCTTCTTCTTACTAAACACTCCTTTTAGTGCCTTTCCAAATGACTTGAAACCTCCGCACATTTCCTTATGCATTTATTGCGTTTGGTTGAGCATGGTGGTTTGTCGTTCAAAGAGAGTTTCATCGGTTTGTTCGGAAGCGGAAGGCATTTCGTAGTTTTGGTAGTTGAGTGGATTAAGAGAGTTAAGATAGGTGGTAGGAGATGGAGTACTTGCACGAGAAGTTTTGACATCATCATCATCATCATGTTGATGAGATGACGTGTCGTGATGATGAGAAGATAAGGATGAGATAGAATGGCGTGCCTTGCCACTATCACTTTGAGGTCACCGAGTTTGTTTAAGAGCAAGAGGACGCATGACTCGATCAACAATGTCATAAATGCCATTGTCGAGATGAGGATATACTTCCATGATGTGATGATAAAGACGAGTCAAGAACATATCGTATGGAAGATTGGCGGTTGGATTTGCTCTAGCACATTCGATTCGTTTGACAAAGAAGTAAGCAAGATTGTATTGTTCCTCGGAAACAACACAATACAACATGTGAGCAAGACAAGTGGGGAAATGGTCCTGATGTCCTCCTAGTCCAAACATATTCTCTCGAATGAGTTCTTCCCATTGCTCCATGTCGGGGCTTAGTTCCTTAGTGAGGATTTGATTTGGAGTGAGGGTGACGGTTTGACTTTTAATGGTACAGTCTACCATGACACGTTTTAATTCAAGAAGTCGACGAATATCGTCGGGAGTTAGAAGGTCGGTGGAATATGGTCCCTCGGTTTCTTGAGAATACTCAAGAGATCCAAGGTCCCACTCGTTGGTGAACACGGCTTGACCGCTGTAAGGAATTTTGAGGATTTGACCGAATTGGGCAAGAGTGAGAGTTATGAATTTGAATCATAAAGGAGATGACAAGATAGCCATATTCATCGGTTTGAACCGTGACTTGACTATAGAAATCAAGAATGAATCTTGGAACAATCGGTTCGTTGATTTTAAAGAGACAATCGAAGCGAATGTTTGTGAAGAGACGCTCGATGTTGTTGGATTTGTAGTAGGCTTGATCAACAACACGTCCTTCGTGAATGTTGCGATTTTCAATAGATTTGTAGAATTTGGCAATGGTAGGGGAGATGCCTGGAATTTTGGATACTTTAGGGATGTAGGATTTAGTAAGGGATATATCGGTGGAAGTAGCTCTTGGAATTTTGTCACCTAAACAAGTTATCAACAACATAAAATGTAAAAAAAAATTATACTAAATAAAATGAATTTTAGTATAATGACAAATGTGGGACAAGGATTACTTCGACCAAAAAAAAACTAAGAAGTGATCCATATGTACCTTAATTTATTTTTGACTTAATCTATGATGTGGAAGAATATATATTAGTTATATATTTCAACACCAAGATCATAAACCAAACACTCCCTTATTAACATAAAATTAGTTTAGGCTTGTCAAAAACTATACGTCAAGTATAATCGTGTTGACAAGTATAAGTTTATTATTTTTAACTTGACAAAAGTTAAGTAGTGTTTGTTTTTTATTCAAAAATCATGTTCTTAAAAGGTTATGCCAAACGCCCCTTTATTTTATACCAATCACAAAATATATCAACATATATATGAATTATATATCTTGATGACTTATACAAGCTAGTTAAGTGTTTATACAAGTGACAAAATTATGGTGGTGGTTATTTTGATTCTAAAAATTGATCCTAAGAAACGAACCAAACACCCCTTTAATTTTATAATACATTTTCTATTGATTCGAAAAGTATACATTTAGAAATGTATGTTTTGATGGGCAAATTAATGTTGTTTTAACATGTTTTTGGCATGAATCAACAATGTATAAACTTTGTTTTAAGATTAAAAAAAATATGTATGTATATTTAGAAGAATTTCGAACCAAAAAAAATTTTGTAACTCAATTAGTGTTTTGATTCAATTCTATTAAGAATGTAGTGTTCCTATGACTACGGGTATCATTATAGTTATGGAAATCCTAAAACAAAATGAAAAAATATGAAAATGATGAAGAACATCCAATTTTGATTGAGAGCAAAATTGGATGAAATCAAATGAAAGGAATGATGAAAAACTTACAATAGATGTTGTTGATTGATTTGTTAGTGATTACCCCTTGCGAATTTTGGTTAATTTGGTGATTTGAGGTATGATTTTTGAAGGTTATGGTGAGAGGGTTTCGTTCACAGCAGGTGGAGGAGGAAGAAAAGAGAAAAATGGTGTTTGGGTATAAGAAAAATCGTCTGAAATGGGGAGTGTTTATTTTTCCAGTGGCCGGCCCCCTTAAATAATTAAGGGGGCCGCCCAATTAACACTGCCGGTCCCCTTAATTTTAAGGGGGCCGCCCTCTGAAAAAAATTTCATACGATTTTTGGCCAGTTTTTGTGAGAATGAATATTGACAATTTTTTAATTAATCCTTTGTTTAATTAAAAAAATTTCTTTGACTATTTCGGATGAGATAATCAAGCGTCAATTTGAGAGGCGATTTAGAAATGAGTTTTCTTGCAAGGAGGAGGAATTAATTTCTTCGAAAAGAAAATTAATTGATTCGATTTGAGATAAGACGAGAATGGATAGAGAAAATAATAAGATAGCAAGACGTAGTTGAGAATATGTAGAAAGAAAATTGATTCCGATGGGCGTAGACGATGGTTGAGATGGATTCGAGACGATCGTTGGAGTCGAAGGGAGTTTGTTTCATCCATAGTGTGTCTATGATCGTTGCGTGACTAATCCTACTTCTATGTTAATTGTTAACCACTAGCTCTCTCTTCTTCATCTCCGTGAGTTTGCTACGTGGTCATAGAAGATTTCCATTTTGTAGACGAATGATTATAATCTAAACGAAAGAGTAGTTCATAAAGAACTAATCTCTTCAAAGCTAGAAAACCAACAAATGGTATTTCTAGAGACTACACTATTATTTTTAAGAACTAATTATACTACATTATGATAGTAACACATAGACTTTTACTTGTAATCTATATTCTACGAATATGAAAAGTGAGACGTACCTTAGACTTTAGAATAGTCTTCGTTAATGTCTTCAGAATGTAAATGATAAGGGTTCATGGGAACCTTATCATGAATTCTTTAGTCCGTAGACAAAGAATGTTAGAAGATAACATACCACTTCAAAGATTGTGATGACTTAGTCATTTGGTCCCCAACGTTTCATGTATCCAAAGTTATTGTTTACACATCTATTTTGCATTTGGTTTTGGCACATACATGGTGAGCAACTTGCACATTGAGTGAAATTAAGGTGTATGTGAATGATTCAAAAAAAAAAAAAAAAAAATAAATATAAGTGATTAGATAAGTAATTGTCTACCTTGGTCTCACCTAGGTTGAGTGTTCTAGACTGAGGACAGGACTATGATTCTTTCTTGAAGGTGGAGCTATAGACCTCATTGTGGGTTATAGTAAAACTGACTCCGTGTTTTAAGAGGGTTATGTTAAAAATGTTTTACCTCATCATCGCTTGCATAGTAAATTATAAGTATTGTTTATAATACAAATTTTGGTTTGATTTGATACTATCAATTTTCTTTTTACTCAACTTCTTTGGGCTTTTACAAACATTACTATCTTTGGTTCGCTAGGTGACCCTTTGGTAAAATAAAACCTAACCCAAAATTTTAATCTCCGAATTTTTTAGAGAATTTATTATTTTCATAAGTGATGACTACTATCAATTAAATTGATTTAGTCCTAGATATTTCTTTCTAAGCTTTCTCGTTTTCAAGCTTAAGGTCTTGACATAATTTATTTCTCAATTAATTCCTTACCTATTTCTAACCCTAGATAGTTTATCTTTTATATCTAGTACTACCTCATTTCTAATTCTATTTTAGCTTGTTTTAGAGTTTTTATATTTCGCCATGACTTTCAGTCCTAATTTGCATAGTCAGCTATATTCATTATCTAAGTCATTTTTGTCTAGTGATGATTGGTCATCACTAAAGTATTCAGTTTCGGAAAGCACCTCATTTGAAGCTTTAGCCATAAGACACTTTTCGTCATTTGTCTTCTCCTCTTCATCTTCGTCGCTATCACTCCAAGATCCTCCAACAAACGCTTTTTGATTTTGATATCTTGATAGTTTTGGACATTCTCCGACGAGATGATTTGGATCTCCACACTTAAAGCATTTTCTTTTGCCTTTGCCATTTTCGTCGTCTTTATTTCTTTGGAATGATTTTCTCTCTTCAATGAAGGTTTGTCTTACGAATCGTCCTCGTCTTTTGAAGAATTTCTTGAAGTCTCTTACGGCCATGGCGTATTCTTCATCTTCACTATCGAGGTTTAGTTTACATCATCACAAATTCCTTTTCTAGCATTCAAGGCAATAATTTACTTTGTTCTCTTTGCTTTGACGGTTTCGGAATCTTACTAAAATTACTTCTATCATAAACCTTTAAATTACCAATGATTTCGACAAGTGATATAGTTTGTTTAGATTCTTTGATTCTTTAAATCGCCGTAACTTTGCGCGCCATTTAGATGTAATCACCCTAAAGAAAATTTCCATACACAATCTTGCTAGAAAAACTTCATCAAGTGCTTTTAGACTAGTAATAATGTGTTAAATTTAGTAAATAATTATCTATTGATCCTCTTCCGTAATCATGAATTGGGTTCATATTGTTAAACAAGAGAGACAATTTTTTTTAAGCTTTGACTTGATTATACCTTGATGAGTGATAACAAAGTATCCCAAATTTCTGTTTGCGGTTGACACGTAAAAATTCTTATCATATTCCTTTTCTACGTGGGTAAAGCAATATAAATTACTCATTTCTTAGCTTCATATATTTAGGCAAGTTTCTTTAGATCATCGTTTTGTTTATGAAAAGGTACAATTTCATACTTTTTAGTTTCGAGATTATTTTGAATAGGAGGAAAATCATCATCGGTAATAATACGCCAAAGATCTAGATCTTTTGACTTCACAAAAGTTTCGAATCTATTTTTCCAATAAATAAATCCATCACTTTCAAATAGTGGTGGTCTTTGCATAGATTGCCCGTATAAATATTTTCGGATACCATAGATCGATTCAAGTTATAAAATACAATTTATTTTAAAAATCTTTTTTAACGTGCCTCTTGATACCAATTGTGGAAAACTAGAAGAGGGTTGAATAGTTTACCGCTTTTTGATTTAAGGTTTATGTTTATTTGTAAAATTTAGATTTGACTTATTGTGAATTCAATGCTTGCACAATATGAACAATATAAGTATATAAAATGATAACGTAAGACAATAGATAAGAATTACCAACAAGTCAAACCCAACGGCGAGGATTCTATAGTATTCTGGTAACGAATCTCCTCTTCGTGGCCCCTACTCACTCTCACCGAGCACCTAACTCGAGAGTTTTTCTCACTATGACAACAAACTCCCTAAAGGCGGAGGAAACCGTGACACAACGTGCTTACACCGATTTTACACACAAAAGCTAATTGTCGAGTTCAATCTTAGCTAGAACCAACTAACATTAACACAACTTCAAGACTGTTTTCACGACTTTCACAACTACACTACTTCTTTCACAACTTCAAGTCCTTCTTCACACTTTGTACTTCACTTCACCACACTATTATAACACAATTAACTAACAACTACATGGTAAGATCACCACGATCTAACTATACTATACAAAGATCGCCAAATCAGGCTTTACTACACACAAATACAAGAAAACAATAGATTAACAAATATGGTAATATGTATTCCACAAGATTGCAATATACACTTGAGGTGTAAAAACTACTTCACTTGATGATGAAAGTATTCTCTCTTGCACTTGAAGGAATTGAGCCTTGAAATGCATATGTAAAGCAAAACTTTTATGAATAAATGATCAAAGGATTTTAGCGTGAGATTGTGGCTATTTTAGAGAAGAATAATAGTGCAAAAGGTGAGAAAATTGTCAGGAATAGTCCAGTTAATTATAGGACAAACCGGCAGGAGCATCAGTCTATGGTCGTCCCCTTAAATAGGTGGGCGGTCCTCAAACCTAAAAGATTAAGGGGCTGCCCGTGGATTTAAGGTGGCCGCCATACTGTGGCTTCTCGAGTTTGTCATTTGGCGTAGGGGAATTTTTTAAAACTTTTCTAGCCGTTTTAGGTCCGCTAAATTTGAATTTCAAAATGTTTATTTTGAATAAAACATTTCTTTTAATTGTAGAAAATGTTTTGTAATTTTTATAAAAATGTTTACAACATTTAATAAAAGTGTGAGTTTGAAAAAAACTTTCAGTTTGAACCATAAATGCATAAAGCATATATTTATCATACCTTGAAGTGATATAATTTTCGAAATGAAAAAATTTACTACTAATTACTTTGAATACATTTAATTTTACATTGAACGTTTTTATATTTTGTGATTATCAAAACGTAAAGATGTGAAAAATATTAGTAATGTTTTTAGGCATTATATTTTATCAACAACGTATTATAAAGCTCGTCTTTTGGACACCTTTGCCTTTTAACAAATACAATACGTTAATGAACAAATTAGCCAATTGGCATTATCTTAAGTGTATATAAAATGTCAACCGAACCCAAAACCGAATTCATACAATACGTCTTTTGTGCCATTGTTTCAAATCGAAACAAAAACCGAATTCATAAAAATATAAATTTTATTATATATTTATATGCATAAAAAAATAATTATAATTTTTTCTTAGTATAAAAATATACATTTTTACCTTGAAATATTTTTTTTATTAAAATTCTATATGAGTAAATTTTATAAAAATATAGATAATGTAATTCAGGTTATTTGGGTCATCTCGAAAATACTCACCCATAAAGAAAAACCCCCAATTTTACATAAATAAGAACCCTAACCCTAACCCTATGTCACACCTCGTCATAGTCAAAAACACGGGAATGCAACATAATGATCAATCATAACACAAGATACATAATAGAGAAATACTAAGATGCATAAATGAAAAACGTCATGATGACCATCAACCTCAATACAACCTTGAGTGATGTCCCAAATCAAGAACACATCACATAGTCGCCAATTATTACAATCATTAGCCAACGCAGGGGTCCATACAATCTTAAACCTCAATCATGAAGAAAACTAATCCATAACATACTTCACAAGCAAGACCTCTCAAACATGATCCATATAGGATGCACTTAAAGTCTGCTATCACACATCTCAACCTTAACGATCATTCTCTTCACCTGAAAATGATACTCGAAAACGTCAACACTAATGTTGGTGAGCTTGTAGGTTTGATTCAAAACCCAGTCGCTGTGCCAATATTTTCAACATTAGACAATTGTGCAATATGACAGTGAATATATGCAAACAAACCCATGACTTAGCATCCTCGCTAATCATGTACCATGACCTAGCATCCCCGCTAGTCATCAAACCAGCATATACCAATGCTTTTGGAGTCGCAACTCCGAATGTCACTTACGCACCTAAGGGCCTACCAACTGGAGCAATTACTTAGGGCAGGACCACCACAAGGCTTAGCAAATCCTTGCTAATCACATACAATGCCGTGCATCTCGATGCATTCAAGTACAATCAAACCACATAATATTCACATAGCAGTCATAAGCACATAAATTGTCCCAAAAACAAAACCACATTTTGCACAGTTCGGAAAACAGTTCAAAACACATTTGAGTATCATTTTCCCCCAATGGAAAAGATTTAAAAAATTAGGGCTACGAGAACTCACCTCAAGTAAAGGTGTCTAGCCGCAAACTCAAATTACACAATCAAATGCAACGACGTCCGAACACGACCTAGTCTAATTAATGTTCCACTTAGACATTTATTTCCAAAACAGTTTTCAGGT
>BQNB010018792.1:0-67778 GCA_026074375.1 Tanacetum coccineum | reverse complement strand
GATAATGGGAGCACACATAACTGTTGGAAAAATGTATTTGCAAAATAAGTTTTTGCAAATTTTGGACAATATTTAATATATGAATATATTACATATATTTCCATTAGTTAGTAGCTTTGCGTTCTCCTTGAAGAGAGCTTCGCAACGAGTTAAATATGTCCAAAATGAAGTTAATATAAATGAGATATTGTGTCTCAAAGTGAGGCACAAAATCTGGAAAACTAAAAGTATCCCACATCGCCCAAAGTGTGAAGTGGGAATGTGTTTATTTAGGAATCTTGATATTTGCTATCAAATTTCTTTAGGTTGGTTATGCTCCCACACCTATGTGTGCGCACGCAGAGGGGGGGGGGGTGCAGAAAATGGGATTTCTTGGCCAAAATAGGTTTGAAACTTCTGAACTCATGCGAGCCCGCGCGACCTGCGAACACCAGCTCCGAAAGCTCGCCTATGCGCGAAAGTTTTTGCTGCAGACTCCATTTCCAATTTTAAATAGTTTCCAAATTATTTTATATCAATTTAATTATAGAATTGACTTAAACTTTGTGAACAAGTTTTACAGAATCAATTTATATAAATGGAAGATATCAAATCATGTTTATCATTATAACAGATTTGCATATCAGTTTAATTTTAGCTGATATTTTGGCTTGGTGACCAAGATAGGTTTTAGTAATAAAATAAACCTCTCCTCATTCAGTTTTCGACACAAAAATAATTCGAACTCCATTTCAAACGATTTCCAGCATTCTTTTTTTATCAGAAACGCGCAGATTTTTTCGTGATCTTTCAGGCAAGTTTGTCAGGTCTGGCTGTACAACAGCTTTGTACGTTGTACCCTAGAAAACAGACGGCGAATCTGTTTTAAGGGAATCGTGTTAAACACGAGCCTCATACCACGACCTTTTACTGCTTTATTTTAATTATCGTTCATAGTGTCTGTCTTCTGCTTCTACCCCATTCTGTCTGTTATTTAATTTTCTGTATTTAATTTTCTATTAATTTATTTTATTATAATTCAATTTTATTAATAAAAGTGTAACAGTTTCCCTACAATCTTAAAACAGATTATGTATAACAGAATTAGAAACACTTTTTTAAAATCGGATGAATTATTATTATCAAATTTATTGTTTATAAACTGTTTTCTGTCGAAACCAGGTTGAGTTTCTTTGGAATCAGTTTTAATTAAACAGATTTTAATTGACAGATTTGGAATTACAGATCTATAACGTTTTTTAAGCAGTTGTTCTAACCAGTTTATATTGAAACCAATATTGAGTTTCTATTAAACTGATTTGTTGATTCATTGAAACCAAGATTGAGTTTCTTTGAAGCAAATCCAGTACAAGCTATAGAAATCACGATTGAATTTCTTAGATACCGATTTATAACAGTTTATTTAACTGTTTGTGTTTGATTTTCAGGATGACAATCGATACTAATGTGACTGCTCCTGTGAACGTAACTGGTGCGCCGGTTACCAACACAGTTGCAAATCATGCTGAAAAACCAGAAAAATTCAATGGACAGAATTTTAAGAGGTGGCAACAGAAGATGTTCTTCTATCTCACTACTTTCAATCTTGCGCAGTTCTTAAACGAGACTGCACCTTAGGTGGAACCTCCTAAGGAAGGTCAAACCTCTAATGCATAGGCTGTGCAAGCTGTGGAAGCATGGAAACATTCAGACTTTTTGTGTCATAACTATGTTTTGAATGGTTTGGTGGACTCTTTGTACAATGTGTACTGCAAGACCACGACTGCCAAAGAATTATAGGAGTCGTTGGAACGCAAGTACAAAACAGAGGATGCTGGTACAAAGAAGTTCGTAGTAGCTCGTTTTTTGGATTACAAGATGGTTGATTCAAAGAATGTGATAACCCAGGTTCAAGATCTGCAGGTTTTGCTACACGACATTCATGCTGAGGGAATGACTTTGAGTGAAACTTTTCAAGTGGCTGCTATTATTGAAAAGTTACCTCCAAGTTGGGTAGAATTTAAAAACTACTTAAAGCATAAGCGAAAGAAGATGAGTGTTGAAGACTTGGTTGTTCGTCTTGGTATTGAAGAGGACAACAAGCTGGCTCAGAAAAACACTTATACACCTGATTATGCCAAGGCTAATATGGTTGAGCATGCTGGGTCATCTTCAAAGTCCAATTCCAAGGCAAAAGGAAAAGGCAAAGGAAAGAGTGACAAGAAGGGCAAAGGGAAGGCTGAGTTCCTTGCTCTTAAAGCTGGAATTATGAAACAAAAGTTCCAGGTGACTTGCTACAACTGTGACCAGCCAGGTCACCGTGCTGCTAATTGCAAGATGCCAAAGTAGGTGAATCCACGTCAGGCTAATATGGTGAATGATAATATGGACATGATTGCTATGGTGTCTGACGTCATTGCCATGATCTCTGAAGTTAACCTGGTAGGTTCTAACAACAGTGGTTGGTGGGTTGATATTGGGGCAACCCGTCATGTGTGTGCTGACAAGAGTATGTTTCACTCTTTCAGAGCGGTTGACAATGGAGAGAAGCTGTACATGGGCAACTCTGCAATTGCTGATATCAAGGGCGAAGGAGATGTTATTCTGAAAATGACATCCGAGAAAGAGCTCAAGTTGACTAATGTCTTGTATGTTCTGGAGATTCGCAAGAATCTTGTGTCCGGTTGGCTGTTGAACAAGTTTGGTTTTCGTCTTGTTTTTAAGTCTGATAAATTTGTTCTTTCCAAGAATCAAATGTATGTTGGTAAGGGGTATGCCCTTAATGGTATGTTTAAGCTCAATGTAAAAGTTGTTATGAACGAAATCAATAAAATGAATTCTTCTGCTTATTTGATTGAGTCTTCTAATGTGTGACATGGTCGTCTTGGACATGTAAATTTTAATTCAATGCGTCGTTTGATTAAATTTAATAGCATACCAAATTTTCATATTGATTCAAAATATAAGTGTGAAACTTGTGTCGAAGCCAAACTTACAAGATCATCTTTCAAATCGGTTAAACGAAAAACCAAACCACTTGATATGATACACACAGACATATGTGATTTGAAATCACTACCCACAAAGGTGTCAATAAGTACTTTATCACATTTATTGATGATTGTACAAAGTATTGCTACGTTTACTTGTTGAAAAGTAAAGATGAAGCTATAAACAAGTTTGTTCTATACAAAACTGAAGTTGAGAATCAACTTGGTAGGAAAATCAAGGTTGTACGAAGTGATATAGGAGGTGAATACGTGTCTCCATTCACCAAGCTTTGTGCAAAATATGGAATCAGACACGAGTTCACTGCTTCCTATTCACTTCAGCAAAACGGTATTGCCGAAAGGAAGAACCGTACCTTGAAAGAAATGGTTAATGCCATGTAGATAAGTTCTGGTTTAAGCCAGGACATGTGGGGGGAAGCCATTCTAACGGCTACTTATCTTTTAAATAAGATACCTCGTAAGGAAAAAGAAGTTACCCCTTATGAACTGTGGATGGGAAGAAAACCATCAGACAAGTACTTACGAGTGTGGGGGTGTCTAGCCAAGGTAGCTGTGCCGACACCCAAGGCCCAAAAGATTGGACCTAAATCTGTGGATTGTATATTAATTGGATATGTTAAGAATAGCAGTGCTTATCGTTTCATTGTACATGACTCGAAAAATCCGGATATACAAAAGAATACAGTAATGGAATCAAGAAATGCTACCTTCTTTGAAAATATATTTCCTTGTTTAACGAAGGAAACTAGAAGCTCATCTAGATTAGATGACGAAGTTGTCCAAGATAAGAGACAACGAGATGATAATGATCTCCATGATGAGAGACAAGGTCAACTCGAGGAAGAAAAGGTTAAACCGTGAAGAAGCAAAAGGGCAAGAACCGAGAAATCGTTTGGACCCGATTTTGTTTCTTTTATGGTAGAAAATAAACCCACTTCTTATCAAGAAGCGATAACTTCCTCGGAAGGGCATCAATGGAAAGAAGCCATTAAAAGTGAAATAGATTCTATTTTACAAAATCATACTTGGGAGCTCATGGATTTACCTCCTGGTTGTAAACCACTAGGCTATAAATGGATCTTCAAAAAGAAGATGAAAGCCGATGGCACCATTGACAAGTACAAAGCAAGATTGGTAATCAAAGGATTTAGACAACGCTAAGGTCTAGATTACTTTGATACTTATTCGCCTGTTACGCGAATAACCTCGATTAGAATGGTACTTGCTATTGCCACATTAAGAAATTTGGAAGTTCACCAAATGGATGTGAAAACGGCATTTCTAAATGGAGATTTAGAAGAAGAAATATATATGAACCAACCTGAGGGTTTCATAGCTCCTGGACAAGAGAGGAAAGTTTGTAGACTTGTTAAGTCATTATATGGCTTAAAGCAAGCTCCTAAACAATGGCATCAAAAGTTTGACCACACTATGTTAGAGAGTGGATTCAAAATTAATGAATGAGACAAGTGTGTTTATGTAAAAGACACAAGTAGTGGATATGTAATCTTGTGTTTATATGTTGATGATATGCTTATCATTGGCAGTAACGACAAGATGATTAAATCTACTAAAGACATGTTGAAACCAAAGTTTGACATGAAAGATATGGGTTTGGCTGATGTGATCATTGGAATAAAGATCATACAAACTCATAATGGACTTGTGTTAAGTCAAGCACATTACGTGGACAAAATTTTTAATACTCATAATGCGGGGGATTCTGGCCTAGCTAGAACTCCAATTGACACCAGTATGCATCTATCTAAAAATAGAGGCGTAGGTGTTGCCCAATTAGAGTATTCAAGAATTATTGGCATGTTAATGTATTTGATGACAGGTACCCGACCTGACTTAGCATATGCTGTTAGCAGGCTAAGTAGGTATGCTAGTAATCCAAGTGCTGCACATTAGAAAGCTATGACTAGGGTACTTCATTATTTGAGATACAGTCGCGATTATGAACTGCATTATGATAGATATCCTGCTGTTATCGAAGGATACAATGATGCAAATTGGATATCTGATATAAAGGATTCTAGATCGACTAGTGGATATGTGTTTACACTAGGAGGGGCCACTATATCTTGGAAGTCTTCCAAGCAAACTGTTATAGCTAAGTCCACGATAGAATCATAATTTATCGCATTAGATAAATGCGGAGAAGAGGCAAAATGGCTACGTCAATTCGTAGAGGACATACCAAGGTGGCCTAAACCGGTAACGGCCATCAGTATACATTGTGATAGTCAATCGATAATTGGCAGAGCTCAAAGCATAATGTATAATGGAAAGTCCAGATATATCCATCGTCGACATAATTTGATATGACAACTACTCTCATCAGGAGTTATCTCAATTGACTATGTGAAGTCAAAGGATAACATCGCGGATCCACTTACGAAAGGCTTAACCAGAGAGTTAGTTAGTAAGTCGTCAAAAGAAATGGGACTAAAGCCCTTAAAGGAATGAGTTTCTATGAAAGAAAACCTAACCCAGCTGACTGGAGATCCCAAGATCTGGGTTCAATAGGGCAACCTAATCATAGAAATGTAGGGGAAGTTAAGTCAATATGGGGATTTACTTAATATAGTAACTTCCTAGTCCATTCCTATAACAATGTGACTTGTTGAGAGGTTAAACATATGGCTTTAATGATTTAGGATGACATCACAAAGCATAACGATTCAAGATGAAATCACAAAACATATGCTTTTAATGATTCGGGATGAAATCGCCCATGTGAGAGAGAAGTGGGGTCGATTCAAAGGGAATTGTGGGGGGCGCAATTCCTAAGAGCTCTTGCAGAACTAGGCTAGTGTTAATGACCATAACAAACACGACTATGAGGACTTGACAAGGTCAGGGAAAGTCTTGTGTGAGTGTGTATCGTCATCTACGTAAACAGATGTTGAGTTCAAGGACATCACGTCTACTCATATCTAGGAGACTAAGTGCATCTCATAAGGAAAGGTTCAAAGGGTTACACCTACCTATCCTATGTAGGACTTAATCGCAGAAATTCCGCTAAAACTTTTATGTGTTTTTGACTGATCTCCATTCATGTGGGGGATTGTTGGAAAAATGTATTTGCAAAATGAGTTTTTGCAAATTTTGGACAATATTTAATATATGTATATATTACATATATTTGCATTAGTTAGTAGCTTTGCGTTCTCCTTGAAGAGTGCTTCGCAACGAGTTAAAGTATGTCCAAAATGGAGTTAATATGAATGAGATATAGTGTCTCAAAGTGGGGCACAAAATCCGGAAAACTAGATGTTTCCCACATCGCCCAAAGTGTGAAGTGGGAATGTGTTTATATAAGAATCTTGATAATTGCTATCAAATTCCTTTAGTTTGGTTTTGCTCCCACACATATGTGGTGTACACGGGGGGGGGGGGGGGGTGGGGGGGTGCAGAAAATGCGATTTCTGGGCCAAAATGGGTTCAAATCTTCTGAACTCATGGGAGCCTACGCGACCTGCGGACACAAATGCAGAACCGAAAGCTCGCCTATGCAAGAAAGTTTTTGCTGCAGATTTCGTTTCCATTTTTAAATAGTATTCTAGTTATTTTGTTCTCATTAATTATAGAATTGACTTAAACTTTGTGAACAAGTTTTACAGAATCAATTTATATAAATGGAAGATATCAAATCATGTTTATCATTATAACAGATTTATGCATAAGAGTTTTATTCTTACTATATTTTGGCTTGGGGACCAAGATAAGTTTTTAGCTATAAAATAAACCTCTGTCCTCCATTCAGTATTCCGAACACAAGAATAATTCGAACTCCTTACAAAAACGATTTTCCAGCATTCTTTTTTGATCGAAAAATGCGTCTAGATTTTTTCCGTGATCTTTCCTGCAAGTGTTAGGTCAGGCTGTACAACAGCTTTGTACGTTGTAACCCTGGGAAACAAACTGCGGAATTTTTTTTTAAGGTAATCGTGTAAAACACGAGCCTCGTACCACGACCTTTTACTGCTTTATTTTAATTATCGTTCATAGTGTCTGTCTTCTGCTTCTACCCTATTCTGTCTGTTATTTAATTTTCTGTATTTAATTTTCTCTATTTTATTTTTTGTATTTTATTTTCTGTTAATTTAATTTATTATAATTTGATTTTATCAATAAAAGTGTAATAGTTTCCCTACAATAACTTCGGTCACGAAGCTCCTCTTCGTCCTACTTCACTCCCCGAGTATCCAACTCGAGAGTTATTTCACTAGTCAACAAGCTCCCTTTAGGCGGAGAAAATCATACAGAAGTAGCTTTGATGAGGTGTCATTTTATACACTTTTTCAGGCTTATTTAACCCTCTAAATCATGCATTTATGCCCAAAATAGGTACTTAATCGTTCCTTTTCAGGTATTTCGCATTTGGAAGGCATTTGGAGGAAATACACGTGACTTGGGCTCATTTGGAGAAGAAACAAACAAGACTACGGATCTACTCCAACATTGCTCAAGAATTTCTCTACAGTGGCTGGAGACGGCGTCACCAATATAACATGACGCCGTCACAACGAAGACCAATACGACATTACTGGATCTCACGATGGCGTCAGAGTACACGACCCAGCCCATTATCTAGAATATTCTCTTTCATGACGGCGTCACGATTAAAATGCGACGCCGTCGCTGCCAGTTTCCTATATATACAAACCTGAAATTAGGGTTTTGAGTGTGTAACTTTAGAATAAAAAGAGGGTACAAAACCTAGTTCGTTTAGCAATTGTTAGGGACGATTTTAGGGCACTAAAACCCTATTGTACCCTTTCCTTCAACTCATCTTTCATCAAGTAAGTTTTATTTATTCAATATGTCTATGTTTGTTTTGATTCATCTAATGTATCTTGCTTTATAACCATGCTAGGCTAAGCCTCCTATTGTGTTTATTTTGGATTGTATTAAACTAGAATGTAATCTTAGTTGGTGTTGTTTCTTGTGATAATGTCCACTGTTTTGGTCTTAGAAAACCAGCTATTTGTCTGCATCGCTGTTGATATGTAATAGGAAAACATGATGTGTAAAAAGGATACCATCGGGTAACAGTCTCATACTAACCTTTCCCCTAATATGGTTGATTCCACACTTATATATTTCACATGCACTTAGTGTAACTCCTAGGGCCTTGTAACAGTCTTCACACTAATTTACACTTGTGCGTTGCTCTACGGAATACTAGTAGACGGCGGTTCTGTAATTCGTTCATGACTTAGAAATAGTTACACAATCATCACAAGGTGACAAATCAAAACACTAGGAGAAAGCAATCTAGGGAGTAATACTGAAAAATAACGACACAGTCTTTTTATCTTATTGCAATCACTGAGTAGTTTAGATTGTCATTTTAGTTTAAATGGCTAAAACCAAACCACCTCTCAAACATAATGATTTAACTCTTTCCATAAAAATATAAAAACAACAAAATAATCTTCTTTTAAACCTTTAAATTTCTTGTTAGACCTCGAGCCTTCCCAACCTATTCCCCTAGAGAACGATAACAACCCCCGAGTCTTGCCTATACTACGCTACAACGATTAGGTACACTGCCTAGGGAGTTGTAAAACTTCGTGTAGAAGCCTTTACGACAACCGCACACATCAAGTTTTTGCACCGCTGCATGGGGAATAGTTAGGTTTCGAACTTAGTTTAGCTTAGGTCTACTCGCTTGAATCCTTTCAAGTGAGATTTTATTTCTGTTATATTAGCTTTCTCATAGTCTATCTTTTCTTCGTATTATTTGTTTCGTAAATCATTCTCGTCAACCACCATGGGAGACGCGAATCCTATATGTACTCTTGGAGATTACTCTAGATCTATCCACGAGGGCTATAGGAACACCATTGAGCTCCCCGAAGGGAACAATGTGGTACCTCTTCGATCTGATACCATTCGGTTGGTGCAAAATGGATGCTCATTCCACGGACTTCGGTCTGAGGATCCAAACCAACACCTCAAGGATTTCTTAAAACTTGTGGACTCACTTGACCTTGACGGTGCAAATAGGGAAAGAACGCGCTTGCGTTTATTTCAATTTTCCCTTTGCGATCAAGCTAGCAGTTGGCTTGAACGTCTTCATGCAGGATCCATTACCACATGGGAGTATCTTACTACTCGTTTCCTTGCTCAATTCTTTCCATCAAGAAGGACCGCAAAACTCCGCAACGATATCCTGATGTTCCAACAACATCATGGAGAATCTATATCTGAAGCATGGACTCGTTTCAAGGACTTACTACAAAAAGTCCCTCATCATGGCATTGACCTTTGGCTCCAAGTCTTAATTTTTTATGACTATGCCAATCCTGTCACAAGATGAACCATTGACCAATCGGCCGGTGGTAAGCTTCGTGACTGAAATGCCAAAGAATCTTGGGCATTATTAGAGGACCTCGCCCTCTATGACAATGAAAGTTGGAACGACCCAAGGGATTTTTCTAAGCTGGTCAAGGCAATCGCTTTGCCTCAAGATGTCCCAAGTACATCTGACCGCCGCCTCATCAAGCTCGAAAATCAAGTCCAACGCTTGATGGAAGCTCATCTTGCTCTGACACAACCTACTCAAGTATACAAAATCACTACCTCATGTGAGATTTGCAGTGGTCCTCACGACACTCAGTATTGCATGAAAGATCCCGAACAAGCCTTTGTTGAATACGCATCCTCGCGTACCGATGAAGCGGGAGGTAAGTGGTATACCTTCAAGCCCGAGCAAAACAATCTTGGTGACACCTATAATCCGTCATGGAAAAGTCACCCAAACCTTAGGTGGAGACAACCCCAAAATTCCCAAAATAATTTTCCAAACCCGCCTAACCGGTCCCAACCCAACGGTTCGATCCCGAACCGTTCCTTCAACAACCGTCCTCAAAATTTTAACAACCAATCAAATATAGAAGGACTGGTTTCCGAGTTCATGGCATCTCAAGACGCTAGACTATCCAAGTTTGAAGCCGATTTCAAACAACAGCAAAGCGAGATGACCAACAAAATCGACACTGTGTTAAAGGCCATCACCGATCGAATAGCGGGCACGCTACCTAGCGATACGGTTAAGAACCCAAAACTGGGGACTCATCCAGTTTTGTCTGCTCGTTCTTACCCAACAATGGACCCGCAATGCTCTTCTTACCCGTCCACCTCAATCAATGCTATCAAGGCACATTTCAATGAGGCAATCATTTCCCAAACAAGCCTGTAGCAACCCGTGATTGAAATCGAACCACAACAACCAGAGGAACCCGAACCAACTCTTGAATATGAATTTAAGGATTTGCATCTTAAGATTTGTATCTTACCTACCGCGTTCTTGAAGTCCCACATAGCCTAACGCTCTAATTTAAATGCTATTGTAGATAAATACGTAGAGGGCTTAGAACTAGAAAAAAAACGGAGTCAGGCTTTTGTTCAAGGAGAAATACCTACAAAGATGGGAGACCCCGGGCTATTCACTCTACCTTGTAGATTAGGGGACTCAAAACCTTTCGACACCCTAGCTGATCTGGGATCATGCGTAAACATAATCCCACTTTACCTCTTCAAAAAGCTTAACATCGGATTATTAGAAGAGACTAACAATGTCTTTGGATTGGCTGACGGAACAAAATCATACCCCGTTGGGATTGTTAGAGGGATTCTTAGCTACCGCCAACGCAGTTATAGATTGTAGGATGGCCAAAATAGCTGTGGGAGAAGGAATTACTAGGTCGGTATTAGGGATAATTAGTCCCAATAGATCTATTTATTCACTCGCTCATTCCTTCAACCGGTTCACTCCGCGTTCGAGAAATTAAACAAGTTCATGATAAATGGGCAGTAGATCGAGGTTTTATAAGGCAAACTTAGGCAACACTTAATTAGTAGATGTAACTGAAAACACTTTGTCCCCCATGAGAAATAACCATATTAATTCTAAACAACTTTAAGTACTAATTTCCATAAGTAAAAAGAAAAGATGTGATAACAATCAATAACCATGTTCTGTAATTAGTGTGTAAACGAGTTTGAAATTCGGTATCGTAAACAAGTTTGTAAACGAGCATGTTTCTCACCCCAAAAGAAAATAAAACATTTATTCAAAACGAGTAAAATATGGGGCTATGAACTCACAAAGTATTGAAAGGTAATTGTACTGTAGTAAAATATACAAGTTTGTAAACGAGCATAGTATCCCCTCTCGGTTTTATAAAAACATTTGAAAAGATAGAAATGCTAGACCAGAACTCACCTTGATGTTGCAGAGCAACTAGCAGAAATGCAAATAAGCACAGCACAAACGGAGAACGGATCGGCTCGACCAAGAAGTTGTAGCTTAACTTAACAGCTAAATCCCACTAGATTAGGATGATGAATTTGGTTATACCGCTGTGATGAGTACAACCAACGCGACTAGTTGTAAAGGATTTGGATTTTCAAGTTGGATGAGTTTGGTGGTTGGGTTAAATAAAATAAATGGGAGAAAGAAACGAAAAACACACCTCAAAAGTATGTAATATATTCCGTATATATATTACATATGAAAAATGAACAATTATATAATTCATATGGTGAAGTATATAATAAAGACAAACATTCAAAAGGAAAAGTCGTAGTATATAATACTTTATAAGTATATAATACTTTATATAATACTTTATAAGTATTATATAAGATACGTGATTAAAATATAATGGTAAAGAATATAATTCGACATGTTTTCGAAAGTCACTAATTAAGTATAATAAAAAGTTGTTGCGAAAAAGTAAATACAACGTTTTAAAGTTATGATTTAAGATAATACGTTTTTAAAGTTTTTACAAAACTTATTATTTTATCTATTAGAATTATAAAATAATATTTTATATATTAGTGTTCCGTTGCGCGTTTTAACTAAACTGGTTGTTTTGTTTATAAAAGTATAGTTTTCGTTTATTTACCGATTTATTGTAAAATAACACTTTGATAATCTTAAAAACTATATAACTTTGTCATTTTATCGGGTTTCTAAAATAGTATAAACTTTAATGAAAATTTACTAAGTATAAAGATTTTTAGAAATTCGCATGACCTTATTCGTATTATACAATGTTTTTTTCCCTTGTTTACAAAACTCAACAATTTTCCCTACTTAATCAATCCATATTCAATTATAATCCGCGTGGTTTCCATTATATAATTAACAGAAAATCTAAATATTAACAAAGTATAGCAAAACCAAAAACACAAGGAACGGCTAACCCTTAGGGGGGCTGCGTCACCAAACCCCCCGCCACCCTTGGGGGTGGTTAACAGCGAACCAAACGCCCCTTTAGGGCTGCTGTCCGCAGAACCAAACGCACCCTTTCTAGTCAAACCAAACGCACCCTACTTGGCTGTTTTACAGCCAACCAAACGCACCCTTAAGGCTGTTAAGCCCAGAACCAAACGCCCCCTTACGGCAGTTTAAACGCGAAAACAAACACTCCTTTGCTACAGTAAAAACGTAGATCCAAACACCCTTTTGGGACAATTATATCAACCGAAATAAATAAACAAAACCAACTTAAATAAATAAAAACGATACAAGTTTAAACAAATATAACCACACAAAATTTGTTAATATTGTTTACAAAAATATGAACCATCCAAACTCATAAAATAAAAGAAATAGGTGAAGATGGTGGTGGTTTACGGCGGCTGCTAAGCCGTGAAGGGTGGTGCGGCGGGGTGATAGAGATGGTGGCGTGAGTGATGATGATGGCTGTGGTGATGATAGCAGCGGTGTAGTGGTGGCCGGCGAGATGGAGGCAGAGATGATGGTGGTTGCGAGGTGGAGAGGTGCGGTTGTGGTGGCAGAGGAGGTGGCGTCGGTGGCTGGTCCTGTGTGTTACTGACAGTGAGGGTGGCGGTGAGATGGGGTTTGTGGTAATGGCAGCGGTGGCTGTGCCGCTGCTACAGTCGTGGTAGTGGTGGGGGTGTAGGCGGTGGTGTTAGTGGAGATGGCGTGGAGTTTGGCCGGAGTAAGGGGAGGCGTCGGAAAAGGTGGAGGCGCGTGGTATAGGTATCGAAATCCGGGCTTGATCTATCTCTTTTGTATCATTTTTGTGGTTCGCCGGAAAATTCGCCGGAAAAGTTTTCCGGCGGTGGTTGGCCGGAAAAAGTGGCGGCGGCCGACGGGAAGGGTGGCCGGATTTTTGGGGAAGATGGAGGAGGGAGAGAGAGAGTTATAAGTGTGTGTTTATATATAAGAGAAATGAAATGAAAATTTTATAAAATTTTTATTTATACTAAAACTTTAAAAGTAAAAGACAAGTTAAAGATAATTGAGGGTAGATTTTATAAATATTTTCCAGGGACCTAAAGTGTGACTTTTGAGTAATCTTTTATAAAATAGTGGTTCGGGACTCGTTTGGGCGACTTAACTAATGATTCAAAATACGAAACTTGAGCCATTGTTTTCCAAATTATTTTTCTGATAAAGACGAGTATTTACTTGATTATATTTTATAAATGTTTTTATAAAATATAACTAAAATCATTATGATTATTTATTTATTTGGTACCATTGAGTGTCACGGGCAAGCTTTGTCCGTAAAATTTAAAACTTTAATGTGAACATTCGTGTTTTAAAATAACCGCTTTTGAATAAAAATTAAATAATTTATTAAATATTTTTATTTAATAAAAAGTGATAATTTAATATAAATTTAATTATTTTTGGGTCGGTACGAGTTGCGTTCAAAATTTTGTGAGGCTATTTCAGTCATTTTCTGCTTGGTTTCGTGTCTCGGGTAAAACTAAAAAGTTGTTCGGAATGTCGTTTTACATCAATTGCTTTTAGAGCCGAATAATGAAAACGTAATTTAGCGGGTCGTTTTTGATAAGTCAACTTATGAAAATATATATCTTTTCGTTTTCAAGTTAAATAAGTTTGAAAAATAAAATAACCAATGAGAGATAATCATAATTATTAGTATTTACAATTTAAATACGTTTCAAAAGATTACCGACTACGCGGTAATCATTTTTTTTTATATGTGACCGTAAGAGGTCAAAAGTCAAAAAGTCAAATTGGAACTGAAAAGTTAAAAGGTAAAATAGTAATTTAAAATATCGAAAATTGCGGGGTGTGACATTCATGGCATCTCAAGACGCTAGACTATCCAAGTTTGAAGCCGATTTCAAACAACAGCAAAACGAGATGACCAACAAAATCGACACTGTGTTGAAGGCTATCCCCGATCAAATAGCGGGCACGCTACCTAACAATACGGTTAAGAACCCGAAACTGAGAACTCATCTAGTTTCGTCTGCTCGTTCTTACCCAACAATCGATCCCCAATGCTCATCTTACCCTTCCAACTCAATCAATGTTATCAAGGCACATTTTAAGGAGGCAACCATTTCCCAAACCAGCCTGCGGTAACCCGAGATTGAAACCGAACCACCACAACCAGAAGAGCCTAAACCAACTCTTGAAGATGAATTCTAGGATTTGCATCTTAACCTACCGGTTCTTGAAGTCCTAGCTCACGCTCTAATCTATAACGCCATATTAGATAAATACATAGAGAGCTTAGAACTAGGCAAAAACGGATCAACATTTGTCCAAGGAGAAATACCTGCAAAAATAGAAGACCCCGAACTATTCACTCTACCTTGTAAATTAGGGGACTCAAAACCTTTCGACACCTTGGCCGATCTAGGATCATACGTAAACATAATCCCACTTTACCTCTTCAAAAAGCTTAATATCGGACTATTAGAAGAGACAGATCATATATTTAGATTAGCTAACAGGACCAAATCCTACCCCGTTAGGATTGTGAAAGACGTAGAAGTCCACATAGGAAAACTAAAAATATTATATACTTCTTTCTACGTAATAAATAATGAAGAAAGACCCGAAAACCCCTTTGCTTGTAGGAAGAGGATTCCTAGCTACCGCCAACACAGTTATAGATTGTAGGATGGCTAAAATAGCGGTAGGAGAAGGAATCACTAGGTTAGTATTCTATGTAAAAGGAGCAGACTTAGATGAGGAGGAAGTACCTTATTGGACCATAATTGGAAAAAGGGAATCCTACAAACCACGACCTAGCTTGAACGGAGTAGGTGCACAAACCCCTTATTATGCTAGGAAAGACTTCTTAGAGTGCCATTTTCCTGGAGAATGGGAAATTTCTAGAGATGCCGAGATTAATCCTTTTAAAGATACCTTAGTGTTCAGAAGAATGGTAGAATTTATAAGAGCCATACCCATTAACCTTAAGTGCACCATGTGGGAATCAGAGGACCTAATTAAAAAACCAATTAACTAGGACAAACCACCCAAAAACGAAGATGGAGCATGGCATGCCAAGATTAGATTAATTGACCCTGATGGAGAGGAATTTACCAAAAACCTTCAATTAATTCCCACTACTAGGAAGCTTTTCGAAAGTGAAAGTCCAAGAGAGAGATCATCGACTTAGACCACTTCTACGACACTTGACATGTGACTTCGAGTCTAGCTACAAGACTTGTTAATAAAGAATAGCGCTTCTTGGGAGGCAACCCAATTTACTTTTCCCGTAAATTAGTAGTGTCATGTGTGTTTTAATTCTTTACAACTTTTTTCATTATGTTTGAACTATCTTGTAATCATGCTTTGTATTGTATTTAACCTCGTCTTAATTTCAATCAAAGGTATTTTGCAAACAATAAGTGTAGGAGAATTTATCTGGCTTTTGAGCCAAATATAAACATGTTAAATGAATTGTTTAGATTAATTCACGCCAGTTTCGAGTCATATGATTGAATTGTTAAATCTCAGGTTTTATGCAGCCTTTTGTACAGGAATTAACTTATGGAATCAAGTGCATGAAATTTTTCATCAAAAAAAAAATTTCATTTTCACAGACTATGAAGACAGCGTCATGATTAACATGTGACGCCGTCACCACGACACCTGTGACGGGGTCACAACAACCCTGACGGCGTCAAACGCTCAGGTCCAGAAAACTTATAGTTTTTAATTATTTTTGAAAATAAAACTTGCACAACATTTAATATATGTATTCTTCTGTTATAAACCTGTAAAACATAATGAGTTTAACAATTCTCTCATCCTATCTATCGAGTCGAACCCTAAATTCACATTGTATATTTGTCAATCACACATTTATGCTTGGTATAGTTGTCTTTGTCTTTGATTACAGGTTATATTTGATGAGAAGAAGCTTGGAAGTTCTTAGGAAGTTTCATTAGATGATTCTCGGAGGACGATTTAACCAGTTATCGCATGTTTCTTCTCCATTATTGAGCAAACCAGGGGAGTACTAATTTCTTTTCCCTTTATTCGTTTTTACGGGTACATTTATAGAATATTGGGAATAATGTTCAACTTAAGTGTAGGGGGAAAAATAAGCCTTAGAAACTATTCTTTTATTTGCCATTTGATTTGTCCTTAAAATGATGGGTAATATATCAAAACATAACATAAGAGGTAATTTTTACCCAAATTTAAATTTTTTTATGACACATACCGACGAAAATCGAGTATTAATAGCGTCTCATGGATAGGAATTTATATGACTAGCACAAAAACCCTTAGAATTCCACCCAAAAATGTGAGGTTCGTCTTTAGATCTATAGGAATTCGGGTATCTATTATTGATACCCAAGATAGTTTATACCTTTAGCTTTCTCGAGTTAACGAGTGAGCAGTCACATGTGTCTATTCCATCGTTATGGATGTGTACGTATGGTCTTCGTCGCCTTTTCTGGAGCATTGAGATCGGTATTAAATTATATGAGTGTACCGGTAGCATATTAAATTCTAGGACTTGTTATTGTGATGCATTTCGAGACCGCATAGTAAGTATTAGGATTTGCTTGATAAGAGGCATTAGGATGAACCCATATTTTAAACTTGTAATTGTTATGATGGTCACACCGATCATATAACTATCCCACACCCTTGCCATGCACTCATTATTAGTGCATGATACCCCTAGTACAACCCTCTGAGCCTATCCTTTTTCACGGTTCTCGTAATTTTTTGGTTAAGCCGAACTATTAATGAAGAGCATTGTCACCCTTAAACCAATCGTTAAACCCAAAAATCCTTAGCCCACCTTGTATGTACTCATTTTTTTTTGGGTAAAAGGGACACTACCCCGGTAAAATATATTACTCCAAAAAAAACGCTGAAGTACAATGGATATAGGTGAAGTCCTATATCACAACCCGTTACATGGGCAACAAACCTGCACATAAGTGCAACAAACAAACAAACCTACATAATAATGACATACCACTCTTACGAACTACCAAAGACAAAAAACAAGTAGAAAAACAATTAAAAACTATTTTCTACCACTCATGCTTAACTTGAAATCACGAAATTCCTTTAGAGCACCATGAAAATCAACCACTTGTTCCTCATAGCCATCATAGAAATCAAAATCTTCATCTTCAAGCTGATTACCACCACCTAAGAATGAACCATATGAAGGAATAACATCATCATCATCTGTATCAGATTCGTTAATGCAATCCTATTTTTTCAACTCTGGATGACTACTAACATTCTTATCCTTATGAACATCATTACAAGTTGATTTCAAACTACTTGGCTCATGATCCTTCTTATTATTCACATTAAAATCAGAATTGACTTGTTCACTACCCTTTGATTGTTTTCCCGAATCACCCATATCATCTCCTTCCACATTCAACACATCGAACGGATTAGACGTATTCAGATCCTGTTTCGAACCACCATCACCCTTACCACTATCATTAGTAGAAACACTAGGAGATGCTAAATTAGATCCCCCTTTAGTACCTTTCTTTTGCTGCCAAATAACCTTAGAATTAGGCTTATTCAGCCTAAGCCCACCAAACGACCCTCCCACTCCCGGGGCACACCATGCCCCTCCCCGAAGCCCCCCCTGGCCCCCGAAAAAAATCAGCTCCCTTCTTTCTTATTACGGCCTTACTTCAATAAAACCATCAATCAATCTCACCATAGCAGTAGCCTTAGTATCCCTAGCTGAGTTTTTAGGTAACTCCTCTCGAACACGTTTAGGACACAAGTTAGTCTCATGCCCAAAACTTTGACAATCAACACAATGTGGAGGCTTCCATTCATACTCAACTCTAATAACCTCCTTAATATGACCCTCCTCTTCCGGTTCCGGAACAACCATAATAACCTCCTTCTTCAAAACAGAAGACGCACTAATCTCAATCAAAGCCCGAGCAAAACTAATTCTACCCCAAGATTCCACACACATAGAACTAGTAAAAGCATCAAGCATAATAGGTTTACCTATTTGAGTGGCATCAGCATCCAAACCATCCTGCCGAAGTTACGCAAGAACAGGAACATTGTACAACTTTACCCAAACTGGAACCTTGGTGACCTCACCTTTTTTCAAAGACACACAAGCTGTCCATTTATTAAGAATAATAGGTGACTTACGAATCAACCATGGTCCCTTCTCCAAATCTGTCCATACCTGATTATAGAAGGCAAACTTAAACAAGTAAACTCCATTAATCATATTCCTTGTTATCTTCTCAAATCCAAATTCCTCCATGTATTCGACACATATTGTTGAACCACAGGAAATGAAGGATCTTTAACACAAAAAAACCAACAATATAATTGTCAAACCTCTGCATAAAACTTTTAAGCATCCGCAAATCTAGAAGAACACATGCAAATTGTCGACTTTCTCCTCGTTAACAAGGGTACGAAAATGAACTTTTGTAGCAAAATTAGGACGAACAAGGCTAGCATACGAGTTCTCCTTATTCACATCAGCAGACATAGTAGGTTTACTACCACCTTCATTCACATTGGTACCAGTATTAGCATTATCATCACCCTTATGACCTTGTGGATCACTTGGATCCAAACATTCAAAGGGATAACAACATCATGCATATTAGAAGCAACGGTACGCATTGCTTTCTTAAGAATACCAGGTTGCATTGGCTTACCCTCAATGTTTTTAACACGACTAGCTAGATCACCCAAAACCTTTGATGATACATCAGCCACCTTCGAACCTCCATCTTTCTTCTTCTTATCACCACTATCAAGAAAACCCCTCTCCATACCCCACGAACACAATAATAACAGTACGATCCAAGACCACGATTAATTCACAACCCTAAATCAAACCCTAAACGAATTTAGGGTTTTCCTCAAACGCAACAACTACAACCGCACTAACCTTAACCATTCTCACGGTCCAGCATAACAAAAATAAAGAGTCTTAGAGCACATGATAGCAATAAAAGATTTGACGCTTAAAACCCTAATCGGCAAACCAATGACGAAACCCTAAAATAACGATCTATCCTAACCTTAAAATAACGATCTATCCTAACCCTAAAGATAGAATAAACGATCGACTATGAAGGGATGAGGGAATCACCAAAGATTTTAAGGCTTAATACCCTAATCGGCACCCTAACAACAAAACCCTAAAACAACGATCTATCCTAACCCTAAACCGAAACAACAACCAATTAAGAAACTTGTTAGATCTTTAATCAAAAAGAAAAAAACAAGATTATTAAGAGGTATTCGAATCAATAAGGAAAAGAAAGATCGATCGAAAAAGAAGGGATGGGGGAATCGCCCATAGTTGCCGCCATTAGAGAAGTGTATGTACTCATTTTTAGTACATTATTGTGTTTAACCCAAGTTAATTATTTGAGTACACGATTACTAATTCCTCGTAACACCCCCTTATTTGACATATAGCAGCGGAAGCTAATTTGGGGTATTACTTCATGAACCAACAGTCATAATCATAAAAAACGACTCAAAAGAGACGTTTTGGAAAATTTAGTTATCATTCAATATTATATCAGAGTTTTACAAAAGAGGTCCCAAAGTACATTGAAAACATAAAGGTTGAAGATAACAAGTTTAATAACGCCCTCAAGTCCAATGCACTCCGTGCCACAGTTTGCCTCAATTACCTGAAGAAAAACAATCAAAAAGGATCAACACAAAGTTGAGTGAAATTCACAGTGTTTTGCGAATGTATAGTTGAATAAAGTCAGCATAAGTGTTAATTAATTACCAACGAATATACAATTATCCATGAAAACAGTATTATTGCCCTAAGCTCATGCAACCAAACATTAACATCTGAAGTCAATTTAACGACTTGAAGGAACAACTGTCCTTAAGGAAAGGTAACTTGCCAAAGTTATCCTTTGTTCTCAAATATAGTGCGTTTGGTTACCCCATGTACGGGTACACCAACGGGAGTCGTCACCCCCAATAGATCTATCCACAATATTCACGTTCACTCGCAAGTGACTAATGGTTCATGATTAAGAAATATTGGCAGTGAAGGCAAACTTAGGCAATAATATATCAGGATAGCATACAGTTGGAAAAATACTTGTATTCATGGTTTATAGCATGTATCTCCCCATGGAGTTTAGAAAACATGTAAAGGTGGGACTATGAACTCACCTTGATAAGGTAGTTGATTGATTTGAAATTTAATTCAAATGGAAGTAAACAGCCTCGTCACGCAACCTGGGGTAATATGTCAAGTCTTAGTTCGAGTGTTTATATTTCAAACTTTATTTTATAAAGTTTAACGTAAATATTCATTTGGTTTATTAGTTCGTGAAAACATCGTATCACTGTTCGGGCTATCATAATCCAGAGGTCATGTAGTAAACGTTTGAGGAGCTAGGACACTTTAAATCGTAAATCCAGCAACTCGTCAAAACGTCTACCCAAATGAAACCCCTCACATGAAACTCCCTAGTAACGTGATACGTTATAGATTAAATGATAAGATTTTATCTTTTTAAGTTTCTTCAAAAGCTAGCGGATGATAAATTATGTTAAATATATAACATAATTGATTTTATAGTGTTTCGATCGACGAATGATAACGACAAATGTGTCGGGCTTTAATAAAATCGAGTCTTATAATATTTAAATATATTTTTATAATTAATATAAAAATATTATATTTTATACCTTTGAGAATACGAAAATGACAATATATACCCTTGGTATATATTAATTTACAATTTAACCCTTTAATTATATTTTTAAAACATTAAACCTTTAACTTTCAAGTATGACAAAATAAACCCCTAAAGTTTAACTTTAGGATAATTATATTTTTGGCCCAAAAGTTTAATATTTTCAAAATTTACAACATATACCCCTTTGCATGAAATGTTTTGTGATTTAAGTCCAAAAACCATATACTTTGTATTTTTCGAATCCAATTCAGTTTTGAAGCATTTAGCTTATCATAATAAGCTAAAATAAGCTTGGTTTTATAGTTTTAACAAGCTTATAGCTTGTGAAAAGAGCTTATGAGCTTAAAAATCCAAAACGGGTTCGTTTGGTTTAAAAATATTAACCCGATGGGTTTAAGGCTTTAAAATTAGTTTTCAAGCTCATAGAAATGATAAAAGAGCTTATAATAATAGCTTATAATATTAGCTTATGGCTTTTAGGGTTTAGGTTTTACGAAAATAGCTTATTAGGGTTTTAGGTTGGCAAATTAGTTTGTTTGGATTTAGGAAAACAAAACAATTAATGGATTTTACTGTTCAATGGGCCCTTATAACAATGTGACTACATATACAGCTTATACATTATCTATAATGATACAAGAGCTTATGGAATGAGGTGAAGACTTACAAAAGCTTGAATGGGTCAAAATTGATGAAATGGGTCAAACACCTTAAGTTATGAACCAAAGACTCCTTTATTCTTAAATCTTGGCTTCTACTTAGTTTAAACCTTCTTTCTTCTCTTCTATGGCATGGCTAAAACATGATTTTTTAAGTAGTAAGAAGTTTTGATGGTGAATTTGAAAGTGTATTATGTATGCGTGAATAAATAGAGTAAAGAAAAGATGAGTGCCAAGTTTGCTTGGGAGTGGTGGCCCAAGGGATTAGTAAAGTGACTAAGGTGAGCTAGGCTATCTTGGAGAGGTGTAGGGTGGTGGAGATAGCTCGAAAATCAAAGGATGTGACAAGGTTTAACTTTGTGTGCAAGTTTGTTTAAGTAGGTGATTCATGGAGGTGCTTGGGTGCTAGGGTGGTGACAAGGTGCTGAAGGTGACTAGCAAGGTAGTGAGTCATGGTGGAGTCAGGGTGGTTGCTTGGTTTAAACTTGGTTCGAGCTAGTTAAGGGGTGACGAGCTCATTAGGGTTTCGGGTTAGGGTTTTAGGCTTTTGGACGAGCTATGGGCTGAAATGGAGGGTAACTACAGTTCATATGTGGTGTATTGGAGTGTTGTAAGTTGTGTTTAAAAGGTGGTACGAAATGACTTAGAAAAATGGAGGAAAAATGCATATTTTGAATTTCATGCATTACCGGGTTGTACATTAAGCTTAAATGAGTTGTACCATGGTTTTGGAGGGAAAATATATTTGAATGTTATGCATTGATAATTTGTACACTTGTCTTATAATATTGTACATTTGTTTTATATGTAAACATTACATATAGTTAGGGTTTTGATATAAACGTTTAATGTTTAAAGTCCGTTTTGATATAACGTTATGGAAAGTATGTTAAATAGATAACGTATGGATAAAATGATGATTAAAATATATTGCTTGACATATTATAACGTTTACTTGCTATAAACGTTGATGAAATTGGCATTGGTAGGTTGCGTGAGCACGTTTACTTTGTAATGTAAGTTACTTTACATTATGGATGGAATAAAGCAAAAATCTTTCCATGAAAATGGTTGTACTTAATTTAATAAGTAGATATTACATTGATGAAAATTGCATCTAATTTAATAGATGGATTATTACATTGATGAAAATTGTGGGTTGTAATAATCTCCTAACCTTAAAAGAAATCTCGTCCCGAGATTTAGTTTTTTTTTTTGGTAAAGGGGAATGACCCCGGTAAATTATAATACACCAAAAAATTCAGTTAAGTACAATGGAATGTGACTGAAATGTCACATTAACCTCAAGCAACACACTTGAACAGCCAAAAATCATATGACATGCCATATGAGAACTACCTAACAATTACATAACCAATGGTACCAATAGGAAAGTACCATCTAATTAAACATAAACAACCAAACATAGCTACTTAAAACAAGTGGAAAGGAGCTCCTAAATGTGAGCAAACATAACTCCATCTCTAGACTTCTTAAAAATGACAAGACAACAACTTCAATCGAATGGAAGCCATAATACAACCAATGACCTCCTTAGCCGATCTCTTAGACTTCTTGAACAATCTTCTATTACGCTCTTGCCAAATGAAATATGCAACAGCCGCTACAACAAGCTTTCCAATAGTGCTCTTTGAAGACTTCCGCTTGGCAATAGGCAAAAGATGGGACATAATAGAGACAAGGAAAGAACTTGAATTTAACAGCCTCGCAAACCTCTTCATTTGCATCCAAATCTGAGAAGAGAATGAACACTCAAAGAATAAATGGTCGTGAGAATCCGGTTGAGCTTCACACAAAGGACACACTAAAGGTAAACCATCAGCAACATCCTAATGAGATAACATATCCTGCGTCTTTAACCTTTTCTTTATGATAAGCCACATATTAAAAGCATGACGAGGGATGCAATTACTAAACCACACAAAATTAAACCAAGGAACCTCATTATCCCTCGGACGAATAGAGTTCCATACATGATAGACCGAAAAAGGTTTACCAACACCATCACTATCACGCCATTCCAAATAATCACTCTTATCATGACGAATTGATAGAACAAGAATAGTACATATTAACGGGTATTTATGAAACCATTCAATCGGCCAATTCCACATGCATTCATGAATTAAATCACGAACCTTAGTCGAAAGATTCCAACCAACCCTAAATATGTCACGAGATGATATGATACTAGATAAGGGACTAGCATTACACCACCTACCAAACCACATCGAGACGTGAGAGCCATCACCAATGCAATACCAGATGAAATTTCGAATGAGAGGCCTTAATTGCAAGATCTTTCTCCAGCCCCAAGACATGTTACCACGATATGGAATATCCCAAAAACTTCTATTCTTCAACTTGTAACTATGGATCCACTGCACCCACAAAGACTCCTTAAGAGAGAGAAGCTTCCAAATGTGTGAAACCATAAGAGCTTTATTAAAGTGCTCCAATCGACGAATACCTAAACCACCTTCTTGTTTAGGAAGACAAACAACCTCCCAAGAGACTTTAGCTTTACCCTTACACAAACTACCTTGGCACCATAAAAAACCATGCATGAGTTGTTCAATGTCAAGAAGAACACGTGTAGGAAGGCATACTTGGAGATAAGTCCCGAGATTTAGTTGGATGATGGAGTGATGTTTGGAAATAAATGTGGATACTTGGCACGAATTTGATCTTCGCGTTCCCACATAAATTATGGTCCTCTTTTAGAGTTCCATCTTACTTTGACTATAGAGATACGACTTTGTCTCAATTGCTTGACTTCTCGATCCATGATCTCCACTGGTTCTTCCACAAAATTGAGTTTGTCATCGAGCCGAAGCTCTTTCATTGGAATGACAATGGATTCTTTAGATAGGTATTTCTTTAGACTAGAAACGTGGAAGGTACTGTGGACATTACTGAGTTCTTCAGGAAGCTCAAGTGTGTATGCCACTGGGCCGACCCTTTTAAGGATCTTAAATGGTCCAATGTACCAGGGGTTAAGCTTTCCTTGCTTTCCGAATCGGATGACACCTTTCCGAGGTGACACTTTTAACATAACACGATCTCCAACTTGGAATTCCAAAGGCTTTCGCCTTACATTGGCGTAACTCCTTTGCCGGTCTCTTGCAGTTTGCAAGCGTTGTCGGATTTGTACTATCTTTTCGGTGGTTTCATGGATTATCTCTGGTCCCGTGAGTTGAACATTTCCAACTTTGACCCAGCAGACAGGTGATCAGCACTTTCGACCATAAAGTGCCTCGAATGGTGCTGCCTTAATATTGGCATGGTAACTGTTATTGTAAGAAAATTATACCAGTGGTAAGTATCTCTCCCATCCTTTTCCAAAATCTATAATACAGGCTC
This sequence comes from Tanacetum coccineum, assembly GCA_026074375.1. Classification (NCBI taxonomy): domain Eukaryota; kingdom Viridiplantae; phylum Streptophyta; class Magnoliopsida; order Asterales; family Asteraceae; genus Tanacetum; species Tanacetum coccineum. Next base: position 42,748 of record BQNB010018792.1, on the reverse strand, counting down.
GTAGCATATCTTCGAGTGTTTGGATGGTTCTTTCACTTTTTCCATCGGTCTCGGGATGATATGCCTTACTCATGTCTAATTGAGTACCCAAAGCATTCTGCATTGATTGCCAGAATCTGGATGTGAAATGACTGTCACGATCCGAGATGATAGATATTGGCACTCCATGCCGTGAGACTATCTACTTTATATACAACCTTGTAAGGGTTTCCATACTATCTGTTGCTCTGGTGGGGATAAAATGTGCTGATTTGGTAAGGCGGTCTACAATGACCCAAATTGTATCATGTTCGCTTGACGTTTTGGGTAGTTTTGTAACGAAGTCCATCGTTATTATTTCCCATTTCCATGTAGGAATATCTGGTTGTATCAGTAAGCCTGATGGCTTCTGACATTCCGCTTTAACTCTAGAGCATGTTAAACACTTGCCAACATACTCAGTGATGATTGGCTTTATGTTAGGCCACCAATAGAGTTTCTTTAGATCTTGATACATCTTGTTAGAACTTGGGTGAATGGAATACTTCGATTTATGGGATTCATGCATGATCAAGTCTCTCAAATTACCAAAAAGTGGTAACCAACTTCGATTCTTGATACAACGAGTTCCATCAGGACGTACTTCAAATGCTTTGTCCATTCCTCGTAGGTTCTCAGCTTTGATGTTCTCTTCTTTGATTGCCTCGGTTTGGGCTTCGAGGATTTGTGATGGTAATTTTGGGTGAAGGGTCATGACTAATGCTCTAACTCGGAGTGGTTTGATTCGTTTCTTCCGGATTAAGGCATCTGCTATAACATTTGCCTTTCCAGGATGGTAACAAATCTCACAATCATAATCTGCAAGCAATTCTAACCAACGGCGTTGTCTCATGTTCAACTCTTTCTGATCAAGGATATGCTGAAGACTTTTATGATCAGTGAACACAATACACTTTGTGCCATACAGATAGTGTCTCCAAATTTTAAAAGAGAATATAACTGCTCCTAATTCAAGGTCGTGTGTGGTATAGTTATCTTCATGAGGCTTGAGTTGTCGGGATGCATATGCAATAACTTTTTCTCTTTGCATTAACACTGCTCCCAGACCTTGATGTGATGCATCACAATAAATGACAAAGTCGTCATTTCCTTCTTGTAATGCTAAGATTGGAGCTTCACATAGCTTTTGTTTTAGCAGTTGGAAGACTGACTCTTGGTTTTGTCCCCAGATACACTTCTTGTTTTTCTGTTTATTCATTGCAAATACTTGGCAATCGTTTAGATAAGATCGCCGATAGTTAGCCGGCTAGTCTAGAATTGGCGTATTTCTGTTGGTGTAGTAGGAGATGCCCAATTCTTAACTGCTTCAATCTTGGCGGGGTCAACGTGAATTCCTTGACTGTCAATTACGTGCCCAAGAAACTGCACGATATTAATCCAGAAATCACATTTAGAGAACTTGGCATACAATTTCTCTTTTCTGAGTAATTCCAAAATTATCCTCAGGTGATTTGCGTGTTCTTCTTTGTTACAGGAGTAGATAAGAATATCATCAATGAACACTATCACAAATTTTGTCCTTGTAAATACTATTTTGGGACAATTGGGATTCATGGTAGTATTTATTTCGCGGAGGAATGGGGAAGAAAAGTTTAGTCAATACCCCTATATGTTTGTCAAATGATCTCCATGTTATTTTGATCCACCTCAAATCGGGTCATTAGATAGATTGTAAATATCGAGCATGTAAAAGCTCAAGTGTAGGGGTACGTATTATAAACCCCATGTGATGTATTATGTTATTAAAAAAATGAGAAAAGAAAAAGAAAGAGATTGATGTAGAGTTGTGTAGAGTTTGTATATCTTCGTCCGAGTCTTGGCTTAGCAACCAAACCAGCGTGTATTCGTGTAAATAATTAGCTAACCCTTCCACTCCAAATTCACCCAAAGCCACCCAAATGTATCCCATCCATTTCCGTTTCCATTATATGTTATCTTACACCTACACCCCACAACCCTTTAAAAGACCTCTTAGATAGTAATGAATAATGCTTGCACCTAGCGGTGGAGGTTTGATCCTTTACCAAGCCCATGGTAATTTATATGCTATGATAGGTAATGAGTGTTGATTTTTTGTTTCCCCCTTATGTTATAATTTATTATACACCCGAGTGAAAGAGAGAATCTCAAACACTTATGTGAGGTACTAGTATATACTTTCCATACTATTAATTATGAGGTCTAGAAGGTTGTGTTGTAAAATATGTTTAAAGAGTAGGTAGAATGACCCCTCATATTGTTATTGTCTAGGTTGAAAAACCCATTTGCTTAAGGACAAGAAAATCCCAAGTGTAGGGGTATTTGATGAGGTGTCATTTTATATACTTTTTAGGGTCGTTTAACCCCCTAAATCATGGATTTATGCCCAAAATACGTACTTAATCGTTCCTTTTCAGGTATTTCTCATTTGGAAGGCATTTGGAAGAATTACACGTGACTTGGGCTCATTTAGAGAAGAAACGGACAAGACTACGGACCTACACCAACATCACTCAAGATAATGTTCTCAGTAGATGGAGACGGCGTCACCAATATAACGTGACGCCGTCACAACAAAGACCAAGACGACGTCACTGGATCCAATGACGGCGTTAGAGTATACGACCCATGCCATTATCTAGAATATTCTTCATCATGATGGCGTCACGACTAAAATGTGACGCCGTCACAATGATTTCCTATATATACAAACCCGAATTTAGGGTTTTAAGTGTGTAACTTTAGAATAAAAAGAGGGTACGAACCCTAGTTCGTTTAGCAGCTGTTAAGGACGAATTTAGGGCCTAAAAACCCTATTGTACTTCCTCCAACTCATGTTTTAATCAAGTAAGGTTTATTTAATCATCCAATATGTCTATGTGTTGTTTGATTTGTCTATGTTCTTGCTTTACTTATAACATGCTTGGCTAAACCTCCTATTGTGTTTATTTATGATTGTATGAAACCTAGAATGTAGATCTTATTGGTGTTGCTTCTTGTGATGGATGTTCACGTTAGGTCTTAGAAAACTAGCTTTTATCTAGTATCGCTGTTGATATGTCTAGGAAAACGTAATTGTGTAGAAAGGATACCATCGGGTAACAGTCTTCATACTACCTTGCCCCCAATATGGTTGATCCACTTTTAATATATTTCACATGCACTTAGTGTACCCCTATGAGCCTTGTAATAATCTTCATACTACCTTACTTGTGCGTTGCTCTAGCAGAATACTAAGTAGACGACGGGTTCGAGTAATTCGTTCATGACTTAGGAAATAGTTACATAGATCATCACAAGTGTGACAAGGCAACAACACTAAGAGAAGCAATCTAGGGAGTAATATATGATTAAATAAACACAGTCTTTTATCTTATTGTTATCACCATTAGTTTAGATTTATATTTAGTTTAATAGGTAAAACCAACCAACCTCTCGAATATATGATTTTACCTGCTTTCATAAAACGTAAAAATACAAAAATAATATTCCTTCTACCTTTAGAATTTTGTTAGACAGTGATCAAGCCTTCCCAACCTATTCCTCAAGTGAACGATAACAACCCCCCGAGTCTTTCCTATACTACTACTACAACGATTAGGTTCTCTACCTAGGGAGTTGTAAAACTTCTTGTTGAAGTCTAATGACGACCGCATCAAGCTCATGTGTACACTTATGTAAAAGGGATCATATTTGACAAAATCAATGATGAAGATGGGTAAAATTAATGATTTTTTTCTTTTATGTCATTTAACTAGGTGAGCAGTGGCATCTTTGATCTTGATGTTTTTCAAAAACTGTTACTCAAACAAAAGGGCGTACGACTAGTCCAAGTTAGCGAATATTTTACATGCGAATGAGCTCTCTCGGCGCTTAAAGGTATTAATTCTGTTAACCGAATGGTCAGTAATTAAGAAAAAGGCTCATATCTTTTTTGGAAATGAAATGCAGGAGGAAGGTGCAAATATTATAGTAAACTCGGTACACCCAGGATTAATAATGACAAATCTCATGAGGCATTCTTTTTGGCTTATGAGTAAGTGTAGGCATGCTGATATTTTAGTTTAGTACTATGAACAAAGAATTATTGATAGGATAAATACATAAATAAACTTTTGTTTCCAACACAAGTGATTAGAGTTCAAAATAAAGGATAAAGGATGATATACTTTATCTCCGTAATCTGTTGAGATTTGGTCATTCTTGCTAACTATAGTGTCTCTTTGGTTTTTTGACTTAAAACATAATTTGATGGTTTAAAATTTCAAACAATTTAAAGAAAAACATGGAGAGTAGATATGTCATTTCAACAATATTCGTAAGTTGATATTATGGCCTATGTTGGTGATATGCTTATTAAAATTTCATTGAGTTCGTAATCAAGAGGCGTAACTAGATTAAGAACGGATATTGTTTTAGACAATGATTCAATAGGCTGAACTGATTCCACTACTTCCCTTATAATTGCACGAAATTCATCATCTGAGCTATGACTACTAGTACCCGACCTCCTATCAATCTATAATTCTGACTTTGACCTATTATCCCGACATCACCAAATGTATATGTTCATTTGTTACAGGATTTTTTTAAATTGTTATACGACACTTATCAGATTCATAATTTTGCCTTGATAATTTTTTATTATTTTGAATGCAAGAATTAACGCACAGTCGCTCAGGACACTATAGCTGTTTTGAGAAATGTAACTCAAGCCGCTTCACGTATGCAAGTTATTGAATGCATTTTTTAGGAATTAACACAAGTTTTTGATGAACTATTCCATTGGTGTAAAGTATAAAAAAAGTTTTTTGTCTCATTTAGTTTCTTTTATTGCAAACGTAAAAATGACGCCCGCTAACCGTCGTGCCGCAACAGTGCTCACAGCTAACCCGAAATGAAATTCGGTAACCGTCCCGCAGCGAAGCGCGAGTAAACCTACTCGTTGTAACACATACAACAATCACAAAAAGGTCATTATGATTGCACTAAGCTCATGACATCGAAGCTACAACACCGTTTGCATGCAAATTAATACACGAATAAAAATAAGGTGTTCAATCCACAACACCCATAATCCGACATGGTATACGGCCGTTAGTTCGGTCCTCCGAATCAAGTAAGCGCTTAACTTACCCAAACGGGGATGTCATCCCAATAGATCTATTTATAACACTTGCACTTACACAAAGTAATTAACGGTTTATGATAATTGGGGCATAATGGGTTATCGCTACTTGGGCTAATTCGTAATCATTTAAGAAGTAATTGCGATCGAGAGTAAAAACAAGCAATGTATCTCACCTCGAGATTTATAAAATGGTGATAAATAAATTAAATCAGGGCTATAAACTCACCTTAAATGAAAGTATTGATTTTGGGAATATCAAGCAAGGGAAAACGTCACAATAGGTTCTGAATGCAATCTAATTAAATATGGGTCGGCTTAGAATCATGCAAGTGAAATGATGCAATATATTTTTATAATATTATATCATCACCTAATAATTTGCGTTTTAGTTTTATAAGTAAAAATAACGCTTACGTCTAATTTGCCAATTTTATCCGACGTCATTCAATTTAATATTATTTTTAAGTAACCAATATAATAAATCATATCTAGCTCACTAAATTATTATTTTAAAAGTTTATGACGCGTATAAATAATATATAAGTTATACTATAATATTTCTTAAGAATTTTATAACTTAAATGGACTCGAAAACACCTTTTTAATATCCGACTTTAAAAGAGCATATCTCCTTCGTTATAATGATTCACGGGTCGACCGAAAGCCAGTGTTCAAGGAAAAATCATGATCTACAATATTTCTCTTATAAGTTTCACCTGACTCAGAATCGAAATGGGTCAAAAATACATTTTTGTAATCTGGACAGAATGTGCACAAAACAGTTTTGCCGGAAAATGTACAAGTTTTTATACGAACTTTAAACGGTCATATCTCACTCGTTTTAAGTCTGATTTTTGCATTCTTTATATCCACGCGTCCGTATGAAAATATACTATCATATTTTTATGGCCTCAACTATCTAGGACCAGATTTACTGTTCGAAAACCTAGGTAACAAATCTATACATCAACATCATATTTTCTATTCTACCACTTTAATTTATCCACAAATTACAACTCCATACTAGCCTAATCTCTTCCTCTAATTTTCAACACATTTCATGACAATTACAAATCCAAACTAACCTAGTCCCTTCCACCAATTTCTCAAGGATTAACATAATATTAAAAACAAGAATAAAATACACAACTTTACTAGTTTGGGTTTATAATTAACCATTTTAACAACAAAGTTAATATTTCAACAAGTTATTTATAAAGTGATTAAAATAAGTAGTTTATGCGTATGTACATATTTTTATTATTTATTTTATAAATTCTTTACAAGTTTACATATATAAAGTTTACTCGTTTCTTTTTGAAAATCTTTAAAAATACAAACTAGTGGTGATATAAATTTGTGAAATGTGATGATTATAACAAGACATATGAAATAAAAATATGAGATGAGAATATGAAACTTTAAAAAATGAGTTGATGAGAATACTTACATCAAACCCCAAATATTGTTTGATTTTTAACCTAAACCCTTAATACTCCTTGGAAAATACTTGTAACTTGTCAAAATAATTCTTCTTCTTGTTACTTTCACCTTGGCCAATTATATTGAGAGAAAAAGTTAAGTGGTTGTTTATATAGTGTTTAAAGTAGCATGTTTGAATGGTAAAACTAGCATCACTTGTATGTGTATAAGCAAATGAGGAATGACATAGAGTCTTAGGTGTCATAACACCATAACACCAAAAAAGTAATGCCACGTCAGCTTTTACATTTCAACACCAACACACAAAAAACCCTCTAATCATAACACCAAAATAACACCACTTTTTGGGCCCCACCTTATTATTTTATTTTTTATTTTTTAAACAAAAAACTTATTTTTTTAAATTAAAATTAAAAAACAAAAAACATTATTAGTATAACTTTAAAAAACAAAAAATAAATCAAAAAACACCTTATCCACACAATCCTTATCCCATTTTATACCCCATCGTCTTCTTCTTCCTGTGAACACACACACACACACACACGCAGTAAAACAGACACACACACACACACTACACACTCTCAAGCACACACACACAAAAACTAATTTAAAACGGAAAAAAATCACTGGCGTTGCAGCGTTGTTGTGGCAACGTGAGCCCTAACGCAGTGGGCCGTTTTCACTTTCCTGTATCATAACGCGCCTAATGGCGTTGCCACGTGGGCATAACGCTGGTTGGGGCGTTATGGTACCGTCCGCTCTTATTTTGGGACTTGGGTGTGCATAGGGGGATGGCTAAAGGATGGAATAAGGGGGGGGGGGGGAATCGAGAAATATTGTCTTTACACTATACACATGTGATGTTTGATTTAAAGGATAAGTTTATGTTTAGAAGTAAGTAAACCATTTGTTTCATTACCACATATATAAGAAAAAATTATTAAGTCTAGTAGGGGGATTTTATGTAGTTTTGATAGTATATGGTGTAGTTATGTATGTATGAAAAAGGTGGTGAAATATTAGTTAATTATATATATGCATGCAATACCATGCAAGTTTATATAGTTTACGTAAAACTTGTAAATTAAAATATGTAGACTTATAAATTATAATCATAATAGTCGTATAACACATATTTGATGTAAACTTATATTTGTTAAATACCAGTTTACGTTTAAAGTTCTTTTTCGGTTGACGTAATTTAACTTAACGGTTTCACGTAAAAGTAAACATGTAAAGGTTCAAAGAAATTAGTTTTGAGTTTATTGACGTAAAATGACCTGAAAATTATGGATTGTCGCATACATGATTGAACTGAAAGAGTTATGGCACATAAAGTTTAGTCTAGGTTTGGGTGGCATTGATCTTAGCATGTGGCTTGGGACGCCCGCGACATTAAGCTTAACCCGCGGCTTGGGATGCCCGCGACCTTCAGCTTAGCCCGTGACATTGGCCATTTCCTACGCGCACTTTTCTTTTACTTTCTTTTTACTTGATCATGGTTGATTTAATTGGTGTCGACCATTTCTTTTCTATTGGAAAACACTTCATGCATCATCTTTAAGTCTGTAGGAACAATGATTTATAACTTTTAGCCTCTTAATTATGCTCTGTGAGACTTGAACTTGGCGGGATATTCTTTACACATGCACATTTCCTCACTTATTCTCTATTTTCTTGTCTTTCCTTCATTCTTCCTACTTTGGCTAACTAAGAAATACAAAATACAACTTTGCACAATATATGAGCTAAAAAGCTCGCTAGTTTAACTAATGACATCAAATAACGTCACTTTGATAGCATCATTTATCCTATGTAATTAACCCATTTTGTATAATTATTGCAAAGAATTGTTACTTAATCATTTATATTTAAGAATTGCAGTAATTATGAAGTACTTGGTGAAGATTGACTAAAGGCATGCATTCTAGAGCTTAAATGAAGATATTTGAAGATTACTGTTCTGACAACCAATATGCCGAATCCATCCAAGAAGATACGGCGTATATGTGTCTGCACTTCACCAAAGACCACGAAGGAAACAAGGCCCAATACGCCGTATCCAGAAGAAGGCAATATGACGTATTCAAGCTATATGGAAATAAAATATTCTGGAAGATATCAAACGTAGTCCCTACTACAAGAAATCCCCAATACGCCCTATCGATACGCCGTATCGACCTTTTTCCTGACCCTATAAATAGAAAACTCAAAAACGAGTTTTAAGTGTGCTAAATCATATTCTCGATACCTAAACCATAAAAGTCGATTTTCAGATGAGAAAAAGAGTGCAGAAGAGGTTGAGCAACGTTATTAATTCCGTAGGAGACAATGTGTAATTTCCTATACTCTTGTAATCGTTCAGTTTTTGGTATCATTTATTAACCCGGTTAGTTTACCTTGGCTAAATCATTACTTTTGTATTAATTATGACGTTCGAAGGCTAATACCTTCAGGTATTAGCCATTAGTATGAAGATCTTAATCTTTGGTTTATTTATCTCAATTTCTTAATTTATCATTGATTGCTTGTTTATGCTTATCAATTTATACTTGTTTACGTGCTTTTGTATGTGACCTATCATTCAACTAGATCTAGTGATACGGACCAAGTAATCTAGATGCCGAGATAGCTCTTTATATAGTGATTTATACATCTAGACCAATAGGATCACAAATAACGACCTATCCTTGCCTTTAATTTAGTGAGCTTTGTTGGGCCATAAGGTGACCTTGGTATCAACGGGTACGTTCTTATTCCATTGGTAAGGACTTAGACAGTGGACTACTAATATATAAAGCCGTTAAGTAGTAAGTGGGTAAAGTCTCCATGAGCTAGGGTTTAACAAGATCACCATTGCTTTAATCCCTAAGATAGATTATAATTAGCAAATAAGGATGCTTTAGGCGAATGTGTTTAATTGTGACAGAATTTTATGTGCCTGGGTCTTAGGAAGAAGTATCGCCTAAGTCTTAAGAATTATATGCCTCTTCGAGATAAGAAATCATTGTACTTAATAAAAAAACCTACGTTCTGATTGGATTAATAATGGCTAATACAGTTTTCTTATATTTGGCTAGACCGCTCTTTTATCTTATGTTAATTTGCTAGCGTGTGTTTTATTGTCTTGAATTAGTTTTAGTCACCACTAGAGACTGAAAACCCCCCTTATTAATTAGATTTAGGATTAACATAGGTTTAGCATAGATTAGACTAACTTAGATTAGAAAAGCAAAGTATTACTAAATTGAAAGTGTTTCTCGCTCTTAGTGATCGACACCCTACTTACTACAAAACTCCCATCGATCAGGTACACTACCCATGAAAGTGTTGTTTTAGGTATAGTCGGCAAAATATAAATTTAAAACTTGAAAGCATAAATTACACCTACACGATGCAGCACATCAAGTTTTTAGCGCCGCTGCCGGGGAGTGAAAATTAATCTTGATTTTTATTTGATATTTTGGTTTTTAACATTAGATTAGATTAGATCTAACCCTTAGGATTAGTGTAATTTAGATTAGTGTATAATTCTGTATATTCTGTATATTTGCATGTTTAGTTAATTGCGTATTTAATTGTTGTTCATAATACACTGTTCTGGTCGATAAACCGATACGGCGTGTCCACTTCCATTGGATACGGGGTATCCAACTTTCTATCCAATACAACGTATTCGTTCAAAAAGATTAATACGGCATATTTAGTTCCATTAGATACGGCGTATTGATTATCTGATACAGAATCAGAATCTGAGATTTCAAATTTGATTTCCGTGCTTAATTTTTCTATCTTTCTTCAGAGCAAATCCTGCTGATATTTTCACCTTTGTCGCAGATCATTCTTATCAGAGCTAGTCGATTGAAGAAGATACTATAAAAAGTCATGACAGAACTGATGTTAAACGAAAACATGGAAAAAGCTCAAACTGAATCAAATCTTTCTAATACTAATGACAATATAAACATTAAACTCTGCAAGGAGTTTTTGATGGAATTGCAACGGAATGCATACCACGGATGGTTGGACGAAGACGTAGTCGACCACATTGCTAAAGTTCTTGAAATGATTGATTTAATTAAAATTCCTAATGTGGACAAAGATTGACTACGCACGAAGGTTTTTCCCCTCTCGCTAGCTGATGATGCAAAACAATGGTGGATAAATTAGTGGGAAGGTAAAATCACCGCATGGGGAATACTTATTGGAAGATTTTTCTGTAAATACTTCCCTTTATCACGTGATGGCAAGAATTATGTCGCGAACAACAACAATGCGGACGAGCCTGGCTATTATGAATTAAAGGCATGGTTGGATTCAAGGCATGATAATGAAAGATTTGATCGAACAACTAAAAGCGCGTTAGGTAACACCCCCTTATTTGACATATAGCAGCGGAAGCTAATATGGGGTATTACTTCATGAATCAACAGTCATAATCATAGAAAATGACTCATAAAGAGACGTTTTAGAAAATTTAGTTATCATTCAATATCATATTAGAGTTTTACAAAAGGAGGTCCGAAAATATACTTGAAAACATAAAGGTTAAATGATAACAAGTTTGGACGTCCTCAAATCTAATGCTACTCTGTGCCATAGATTGCTTAATTACCTGAGATAAACATGCTAAAAGGGTTAACACAAAGGTTGAGTGAAATTCACAGGTTTGAAATATAATAGTTGAATACAAGTCAATGTAAAAGTAATAATTGCAACGAATACAATTATCATGGTAAACAATATTATATTATTGCACTAAGCTCATGACACCGAAACCTTAAGATATTCATAAGTTATTGCCCTAGCGGGTGCTTTTCCAAACACCCAAAGTTCCTCAAATGAAATGCGTCCGTATGGTAGTGCGTTATTATCTACCCAGACGGGGAAGTTCAGTCCCAATAGATCTATTCACGGCATTCGCGCTTACTCAACTAGTATGCTCGGTTACAAGTAATTAACGGTTCATGATAGTGGGGCCTTATGGAAAATGGAGGTACTTCAGCAATAGTATATCAGGATAGCATATAGTTGAAAAATACTTGTATTCATGGTTTATAGCATGTATCTCCCAACGTGATTTAGAAAACATGTAAAGGTGAGACTATGAACTCACCTTGATAAAGGAGTTGATTGACGTTAAAAGTGACTCAATTGGAAATAAACGGCCTCATCACGCAACCTGGGGTAATATGTCAAGTCTTAGTTTGAATGTTCAAAACATTATTTCATAAAGTTTAACGTAAATGATTTTGGTTTATTAACTTATGAAAATATCGTATCACTGTTCGGGCTATCATAATCCAAAGGTCATGTAGTAAACGTTTGGGGAGCTAGGACACTTTAAATCATAAATCCAGCAACTCGTCAAAACGTCTACCCAAATGAAATCCCCTCACATGAAATTCCCTAGTAACGTGATACATTATACTTTAAACGATATGATTTTGTCTTTTTTAAGTTTCTTCAAAAGCTAGTGGATGATAAATTATGTTAAATATATAACATAATGATCGACGAATGATAACGACAAATGTGTCGGGCTTTAATAAAATCGAGGTCCTTATAAATATTGTAAATAAAATTTTATAATTACTTATAAGAAAATAAATTACATTTTAACCCTTGACGATATAAATGAAAAATGGACAAATAGTATACGACTTGAATATATATTTTACAATATTTAAAACCCTTTACTTAAAATTTAAAAACATTTAAACATTTTAAAACCTTAACTTTGAAATTGTAAAAACACCTCCCTTAAGTTTAGCCTTTAGAAAGGAGCATTTACAATTTCACCGAGAGCCCCTCTTAGATATATAAAGTTTTTTTATAAAGACAGAAAAAAAATTTTGACCATATATATAAAAATACCCCTTTGCATGAAACGTTTTGCATTTCTAGTCCAAAAACCATATAATTTGTATTTTTCAAATCCAACTTAGTTTTGTAGCTTATAGCTTATTACTATAAGCCAAAATAAATAAGTTTTACGAGCTTATAGCTTATCAAAAGAGATTATGAGCTCGAATATTCAAAATGGGCATGTTTGGTTTTAAAATCTTAACCCGATGGGTTTGAGCTTTTAGGGTTAGTTTTAATGATTATAAAAGTGATAAATGAGCTTATAAAAATAGCTTATAGGACCAGCTTATTGCTTTTAGCTTATTAGGGTTTTGAAATAACGTATTAGGGTTTTAAAGGGTGCGTTTGGTTTAGGAAAACCAAACATGAAGACTTGTGATTTCAAGGGCTTATACAAGAAGCTGATACATGATCTAATAGAGCTTATTAAGGAGCTAAAATAAGACAAGAGCTTATAGAACAAGGTGAAGACTTACTATAGCTTGAAATGGGTTTAAATTGCTTATTATGATTCGAAAACTTAGAGATAAATTCAAGAACTTCTTTCTTTTTAAACCTTGGGTTTTACTTAGCTTATCCTTCCTTTCTTCTATTCTATGGCTTGGCTAGATCATAGTTTTAAGGTAGCTTTGAGTTTAAATGGTTAGTTAAACAAGTGTGTATGTATGCGTGTATATATAGGCTTAAAACCTTAGAGTGGTGGCCAAGTTGAGTGGAGTGGTGGCCAAGGTGTAGTAGAGTAATGACCAAGGGATGCTAGGTATAACTAAGGAGGGCTAGGGACTAGCATAGCAAGGTATAAGGTTATGGTGAGGGTTTAGTTAACAAGGGAGGTGACAAGGGGTAACTTGGAGCTTAAGGGTGTGAGAAGGTGCTTATGTGCTAGCTAGGTGGTGACAAGGAGGTGATGTAGGTACTTAGCAAGGTAGTACGCAAGGTGGTGAATCATGGAGAAGGGTGCTTGCTAGGTTAGAACTAGTTTAGGTGTTTTGGGTCATTTAGGGTTTTTAGATTAGGGTTTTGGATTTAGGACGAGTATAGGTTAGGGTTAGGGAGGGAAATCTAATTTAAATGTTGTGCATTGAGTGCTTGTAACATGTACTAGAAAGGTTGTATGAAATGCATTTAGAAAATTAGAGGGAAAATAGGCTTATTTGAATTCTTGCATTGTCGACTTGTATTATGAGCTTAAAGGAGTTGTACTAGGGTTTTGGAGGGAAATATAATTCAATTATTATGTATTGAAAACTTGTACACGAGCCTTATAAGCTTGTACATATGTTTTATATGTATACATTACATAAAGTTAGGGTTTTGATATAAACGTTAACATTTAAAATCAGTTTTGTAATAACGTTTTGAAAGGTACGTTAAATAGATAACGTATGGTAAAAATGGAGTTTAAAACATATTGCTTGACATATTATAACGTTTACTTGATATAAACATTGATGGAATTGGCATTGGTAGGTTGCGTGAACACATTTACTTTGATTATGTAAGTTATGTTACATAATGGGTGGAATAAAGCAAAACTATTCTCGTGAAAATGGTTGCATCTAATTTAATAGATGGAAATTACACTGAGGAAAATTGCATCTAATTACATAGATGGATGGATAATTACATAGATGGATAATTACATAGAGGAAAATTGCATCTAATTTAATAGATGGATAATTACACAGAGGAAAATTGTGGGTTGTTATAGTCTCCCAACCTTAAAAGAAATCTTGTCCCGAGATTTAGTTGGATGTTGGAGTGATGTTTGGAAACAAATGTGGATATTTGGCACGAATTTGATCTTCACGTTCCCACGTAAATTTTGGTCCTCTTTTGGAGTTCTATCTTACTTTGATTATAGGGATGCGACTTTGTCTCAGTTGCTTGACTTCTTGATCCATAATTTCTATTGGTTCTTCCACAAAATTGAGTTTGTCTTCGAGTCGAAGCTCTTTCATTGGAATGATGAGAGATTCGTTGGATAGGCATTTCTTTTAATTAGAAACGTGGAAAGTACTGTGGACATTACTGAGTTCTTCAGGAAGCTCAAGTGTATATGCTACTGGGCCAACCCTTTTAAGGATTTTAAATGGTTCAATGTACCGGGGGTTAAGCTTTCCTCGTTTTCTAAATCGGATGACACCTTTCTAAGGTGACACTTTTAACATAACACGATCTCCAAGTTGGAATTCTAAAGGATTTCGCCTTACATTGGCGTAACTCCTTTGCCGGTCTCTTACAACTTGCAAGCGTTCTCGAATTTGTACTATCTTTTTAGTGGTTTCATGGATTATCTCTAGTCTCGTAAGTTGGACATCTCTAACTTCGGCCCAGCAGACAGGTGATCGGTACTTTCGACCATAAAGTGCCTTAAATGGTTGCCTTAATACTGGTATGGTAACTGTTATTGTAAGAAAATTAAACCAATGGTAAGTGTCTTTCCCATCCTTTTTCAAAATCTATAACACAGGCTTGAAGCATGTCTTCGAGTGTTTGGATGGTTCTTTCACTTTGTCCATCGGTCTTGGGATGATATGTCGTACTCATGTCTAATTGAGTACCCAAAGCACTTTGCAATGACTGCCAGAATTTGGATGTGAAATGACTGTCACGATCTGATATGATGGATATTGGCATTCCATGCCGTGAAACTATCTCCTTTATATACAACCTTGTAAGGGTTTCCATACTATCTATCTCTCTGGTAGGGATGAAATGTGCTGATTTTGTAAGGCAATCTACAATGACCCAAATTATGTCATGTCCGTTCAAGGTTTTGGGTAGTTTTGTAACAAAGTCCATTGTTATTCTTTCCCATTTCCATGTAGGAATCTCTGGTTATATCAGTAAGCTAAATGGCTTTTGACATTCTGCTTTAACTCTAAAGCATGTTAAACACTTGCCAACATATTCAGCGATGATTGCCTTTATGTTAGGCCACCAATAGAGTTTCTTTAGATCCTGATACATCTTGTCAGAACCTGGGTAGATGGAATACTTTGATTTATGGAATTCATGCATGATCAAGTCCCTCAGATTACCAAAGCGTGATAACCAACTTCAATTCTTGATACATCGGGTTCCATCATGACGTACGTCGAATGCTTTGTCTATTCATCGTAGGTTCTCAGCTTTAATGTTTTCTTCTTTGATTGCCTCGATTTGGGCTTCAAGGATTTGTGATGATAATTTTGGGTGAAGGGTCATAACTAATGCTCTAACTCGGAGTGGTTTGATTCGTTCCTTTCGGCTTAAGGCATCTGCTACAACATTTGCCTTTCCAGGATGGTAGCGAATCTTATAATCGTAATCTGCTATCAATTCTAACCAATGGCGTTGTCTTATGTTCAATTCTTTCTAATCAAGGATATGCTGAAGACTTTTATAATCAGTGAACACAGTACACTTTGTGCCATACAAATAGTATCTCTAAGTTTTAAGAGTGAATACTACTGCTCCTAATTCAAGGTCGTGTGTGGTATAGTTCTCTTCATGAGGCTTAAGTTGTCGAGATGCATATGCAATAACTTTTTCTCTTTGCTATAACACCGCTCCTAAACCTTGATGTGATGCATCACAGTAAACAACAAAATCGTCGTTTCCTTTTGGTAATGCTAAGATTGAAGCTTAACATAATTTTTGTTTTAACAGTTGGAAGGCTGATTCTTGGTTTTCTCCCCATATATACTTCTTGTTTTTCTAGGTTAATTTAGTCAAAGACTTTGCAATCTTTGAAAAATCTTGATAAATCTTGATAAATCTCCGATAGTAGCCGGCAAGTCCTAAGAATTGGCGTATTTCTGTGGGTGTGATAGGAGATGCCCAATTCTTAACGGCTTTAATCTTGGCGGGGTCAACGTAAATTCCTTGACTATCAATTACATGCACAAGAAATTGCACGATATTTATCCAGAAATCACATTTGGAGAACTTGGCATACAATTTCTCATTTTTGAGTAATTCCAGGATTATTCTCAAGTGATATGCGTGTTCTTATTTGTTACAGGAGTAGATAAGAATATCATCAATGAACACAATCATAAAGTTATCCAAGTATAGTTTACACACACGGTTCATGTGGTCTATGAATACAGCAGGTGTATTAGTTAAACCAAATGGCATTACTTGGAATTCATAGTGTCCGTACCTCGTTCTGAAAGCAGTCTTGGGAATATCTTCATCACTGACTCTCAGTTGATGATAACCTGATCTTAAGTCAATCTTTGAGTAAACACTCGAACCTTGAAGTTGGTCGAATAAATCATCGATCCTGGGTAATGGGTAACGATTCTTTACGGTGAGTTTATTCAGCTCCCGATAATCGATACACATTCTAAAAGATCCATCTTTCTTTTTAACAAATAAGACAAGAGCTCCCTAGGGTGAAGTACTTGGTCGGATAAAACCTCGGTCTACTAACTCTTGTAGTTGGTTAGATAATTCCTGTATTTCTGAAGGAGCTAATCTGTAAGGTGCTCGGGCTACTGGTGCCGCTCCTAGAATTAAATTGATTTGGAATTCTACTTGGCAAATTGGAGGAAGGCCGGGTAGATCTTCAGGAAAAACTTCCGGAAATTCTCTGACTACAGGTATATCTTCCAGTCGATTCTCGTCTGACGTCTTCTCCATTACTTGGGCTATGAAAACTTGATATCCCCTGGATATATATCTTTTGGTTTTAATACAGGATATGAGGCTTAGTCGGGTTTCACATTGATCACCTCATATGATTAAAGTTTCACCGTCGATGGGGATGTGGACGACTTTCTCGTCACAAATAATTCTAGCACGATACTTGGATAACCAATCCATACCAATGACGACGTCAAAACTACCAAGTTTAATCGACATGAGATCAATTTTGAAAGGTTGGTTTAACAAAAATCAGGGTGTAACCTTGGATAACGGTATTAGTGCCTACTAGGTTTCCATCGGCCATTTCAATGTCGTAGGTAGTATCTAATGTAATTGGTAGGATATTAAGTATAGAAGCAAGAGATATTGATACAAAACTTTTATCGGCTCCTGAATCAAATAATACACTAGCTAGATGTTGGTTTAGAAGGAACGTACCCGTGACTACGTTTGGGTCTTGGTGAGTGTTCTTGTCTCTTAGCAAGTATGCTCTTCCATGGGCACTGTTGTTTGCTTTTGGGCATTGATTTCTGTAATGCCCTTTCTCTTCACAGGCATGACAAGTTACTAACACTGCCTGCAGGTTGCTTCTAGTGGCTGGCCCCTTGTTTCTACAGTTCCTGGTTAGATGACTCACCTTGTTTCAAGTCTGACACTTAACAGTGCAAGGTCGTGTGTGATGCAGAGTAAATTTCTTACATAAGGGAAGGTTTCCAGTATACCTACTGTTTTTAGTTGGGGTGGCAGCATAAGCCCTAACAGTTTCTTGCCTTCTATTCTGTTGTTGTTGGTGATCACTGTTGTGGTTATTACTTATAGGTCCTTGTGTTGGATCTATGTAGCCTTTGTAAGACAATAGCTAACTTAAATAAATCCAAATCAACTATGTGAGAGACACTGACTATGAATATCAAGTGTTAATGCGGAATCTTAACATAAGTATTAAGAAGAACACAATATAATACTAACTTTGCTATTGATTTCTATTAAGCTTCAATGCTTCTATTCGTTATATCAAAACTCTATGCCGTAGGGTTCCTTTTATACACCAAGGAAACCCTAAAAGGCTATACAAAACGTGTGTAAGGATAATGCATATGCTTTCCTAAGATTTCTCCTAAAATATCTATAAGATAACTATTATCATATTTGTTACCATAACCAGGACTTAACTAAATAACACGTCTAAATATAGTACGGCCACTTAACGACCAGTACTAACTATAGTACTGCCAGACTTAACTTAGTACTGCCAGAACTAACTAATACTACCAGACTTAACTGTTATACTACTAGTATTAAGTCTTTTACAATATATTTCCCAACAATCCTCCCCTAACTTGATCTTCACTTGTGAACTTCAAGTTTCTTCAAGTGTCTTCCATTTGAGCTTCCCGAGGATGTTGTAAATAAAACTCTTCAAATTATTCTTGAGTTGCAATTCTTTAAACCATATCTTTTTTATCTTTGCAACAACTATTCTTCAAAGGCTTTAGCAACACTTCATATCAGCAACATTGGCTATATGTACATCAAATCATATAGTTTTCGACTATTCTCATCACTTCCAGGTGTGTTAACTCCTGTGAGAGGTGAATCATTGAAAATTTAAATGGATTTGATGTCTCTTTACCAGTTAGCCATTTACTCTGGAGTAGTCAGTCCTTTGGCCACTAGAAAGGTGCATGTCCATGGTCGACTGAAAACCATTTCAACTCTCAGTACATGAAACATTGGTGAGTTGAATACCATATGGTTTTTGGCAAACCATTATAGCCATAAACGGATTTGATATGCCTTTACCTGTAGCCGTTTGCTCAGGGCTAGTCAATCCTTTGGCACCTAGAAAAGGTAAATTCCATGGTGGATTGATTACCATGTCAACTCTTTGTACATGAAACTTGGTGAGTTGATGTACCATCCACTTTTTGGTAAAGTGTCAACCATCTAATATGGATTTGCAATTTGTCTTTACCATAAGCCATAATCTCATGGACTAGTTATGGTTTTTCCACAGCCTTTACCACAATCCATAAACTTATGGGCTAGCCAACTCTTTACTAACCAGATATGGTGAGTTGATAACCATACAATTTTTGGCAAATTGTCAGCCATTAACGGATTTGAGAAGTCTTTACCAAGAGCCGTTTGCTCCTGGACTAGCCAGTCCTTATGTCTGTTAGACATGGTGGACTGATGACCATTTGTTGTGTTAGTGCATAGCACCTC
Organism: Tanacetum coccineum; assembly: GCA_026074375.1. Classification (NCBI taxonomy): domain Eukaryota; kingdom Viridiplantae; phylum Streptophyta; class Magnoliopsida; order Asterales; family Asteraceae; genus Tanacetum; species Tanacetum coccineum. Next base: position 23,418 of record BQNB010018792.1, on the reverse strand, counting down.
CACCAAGTGTTGTTCTTCTCATCTCCATTCTAGATATCTAACTCATCAACCTTCATTACTTTCTAATGCCAGCTTGCTTCTCCATCATTTTCAAAAGTTTGTAGCAATCCTCATCTGGTTTTCCTCCTTGAAGTTTCTTGTCCAACATAGCTTTGCACACTTCAGCAGACAAAGGATACTTTCTCTCTATTAGCATATAAACATCTACAGACTCCAAGTTCAAACAGTGTACTCTGCAAGCATCATAGTATCTCCAACAAATTAACCTTTGTTGACCTGGCAAACTCCAAATTGAATCTGTACTAAGGGGTTCTTCAAACATGTTCTTCAAGTATTCCCAAAGTACTTTCTCAAATTCATCCTCTGGCTCATTCATACCATGTTTTCTCATGACAATCCTGTATAGCTCTGTAAGATCATCTCTTGATATGTCAGTCAGCATTGCTCCAAAGCTTATGTATACCATATCAGTTCCATTCTCCCTTACAATCTGGTATACACCTTTCCTTCCTTGCTTAATGATCTTGTAATTTGCTATACTGGGTGATTTTGTAGCTACAGGAACATGATTAATAGGGATTTTAGTACCTGAAGTAGAATCATCTTTTTCATTAGCTTCATCTGAATCTTCAGATTCATCCTTATCAAGGTGTGTATGGAATCCTTTCCTTGCTATCTGTTTTCTCCTCTTTCCAGTCTTCTTGGTTGGCTTATCATCTTTGTCTTCTTCAACCTTCTCCTCTGTTGGTTGAGTACTTTCATCATCAAACTTTAGCTTCTTTGCAGTTTTAGTTTGAAGCTCTTCACCAAATCTCTTCAAACTTTCCTTTGTTGCTTCAAAGTTCATGGGGACATAGGTATCCAATTGCTTAACCAATTTTTCAAATTCAGCTTTCACTTCTTCAAAATTCAACTTCTTCAATTGAGTCAACTTCCATGTCCCTTGATTCTTTAGAAAGTTTGACATATAGTTCCTGAGCTGTGTTTGAGTCATGGGCTTATCCCTTTTTGCTCTAGCTCTTTCCTCTGCAAAGTGTTTTCTTCTTTGATTTACCAATTCCACCATCCTTTTTGCATAATCTTCAACAGTAAGATCCTTTCCAAGCACACTCTCCCTCAATTCTGCATTTGCTTCAAGCTTTGCTCTAATTGTGTCCCAATCTTCTTTAGTATAAGATTGAGCTTCAAACTGAACTTGAGCCTTCCTTTTCTTTTGTTCCTCTGTTAATTCTTGCTCTTCAGCCATCCTTTGAGCTAGAAGTGAATCCAAATGAACTTGTTTGGCCACTTCTTCCTTTTCCAAAGCTTTTTCTAAAGCATCTAATCTGATAGCTTCAGCAAGTCCTGCTTCTTCTTGAAGAATTTGTTCTTTTGTCTTTCTAGAAGCTTGAGTCTCTTCTTCTGTCATAGGAGCCTTTCCTTCTCTTCTACCTCTGTCTGGAGAAGGTACTGAGACTCTTATGCTATCAGTAGTAACTGGATCACTGCCAATATTAACATCCAAACTGCCAGCATTAATTTCTTCAATACCAGCACTAACTTTAATGCCACCAGTATTAACTTCTTTAAAAGCAGACTTAACCTCTTTAAAGTCCAAACCAGCACCAGCATATTCTTTTGAACTCTTCCTTCTCTTGTATCTCTTTCCTTTATCAACTGACTTGATCTTTTTAACTTTTGTTAAAATTACAGCAGCTTCTAAAGTTGTAGGGCTTATGTCTTCAACTTGTTCCTCCCCTGAAGCATTGATAGTCTTTGAGGGATTCTTTGAGGGAGTAACAAGCTCTTGTAACAAAGAAACCAGAGGATCTAAATCATGAAACTTCCTCCCCTGAGCCTCTGTTTCTTCCTCTTCAGAATCAGACAAAAGAATCCTCTTAGTCTTTCTCTTCAAAGCAACCTCTAAAATCTTTACTCTTTCTACCAAAGTAAGGATAGCCTTCCTAAAGGTCTGTTTGGTTTCCTTAAGCTGCTTCTCCAAGTCATTAATCCATGCCATTAACTAGGAAGTAGTAGCTTCTTGGCTAGGTGTAGGTGGTTGTTGGTCAGTTGATGGGTGTTCAAAGGTATGCTTCATTTGTTCATGTGTAGGTGAAGGTGTAGGTGAGAGGGATGCATTGGTAGTTTCAGCAATAGGTGTAGGTGGTGCAGGTTGAGATAGAGGTAAGTTTTTTTGTATATATTATTATTTAATTTAACTATTAATAAATATTATTATTTATTTAAAATATAATATTAAAAATTATTAAATAAAATTTTAAAATATAATATATTATATTTATTATGTATAAAATATAATTTTATTATAATTTAAAAATATTTATATATTATTAGTAATTATAAGTATATGTATAAAAATTTTAGTTATCTATAAAGTCATTTTATATAGTATATATAAAAATAAATATAAATTATTGTAATTAATTATTAATAATATAAAAAATATAATATATTATATTAAATATTTTAATTAAATAATTATTTTATATTATTATTAAATTTATAAAATTTATTTTTAATTATAATTATTTAAATTCAAAAAATATAATTAATGTATGTATAATAATTTTATAAAATTTATATAATTTATTATATTTTAAAATTTATAATTAAATAATATACAATTATATATTAAATTTTAATAAATATTAATATATTAATTAATATAATTATTTGTCATATATATTAATAAATTTAATTAATAAATAATATTATATAATTATTTTAAATTTTAATAAATTTATTTAATATTAAAAATTATTTATAATAATTAATATATAAATATTATAAGCTTAATAATTAAAGATAACAAATTTATTTATAAAATATTATATATAAATAATATTTATATATTATTTAATTTATTATATTTTTATTTTATTATATAGTAATTATAAATTTTTGTATTAATTATATTAAAAAATTTTAAATAAAATAAAAGTTTATAATTAAAATAAATATATTTAATTAATTATATAAATTAAAGGAATTTGAATAAATATTGTAAATAATAATTAAATTATTTTATTCTATATAAAAAAACTGTTAATATAAATTTTTAATTATAATTTATAATATTGAATAAAAAATAATTAATATATTTATATTATAATATTAAAAAATTAATTAAAATATATATATAAAAATATTATTTAATAAATAAATAATTTATATATTATTTTATAATATATATTTTATAAATTATAATAATTACATTTAATTTATTTATTTAATATAAAAATATATAAATAATATTAATTATAATTTTTTATTAATATAAATTTATAATATTTTAAAATTATTGATATATAAAAAATTTTTATATATATAATATATAATTAAATAATATTATATTTAATTATAAATAATTTAATTTAAATTATTAAAATTAATATTTATATTAATATTAAATAATTATATAAAAATTTTTTAATTTAATTAATATAATAATAACTTTTAAATATTAAATATTTTTATTATATAAATTAACTAAAATATATAATAATATAATAAATAATTACCTGGTAAAAATTATATATAATAATATAATTTTTTATATAATATTAAAATAATAAATATAATTATTCTTATTAATAGTTTTATTTTAAAATTATTTAATTATATATAAATTATATATGTTACATATATTTTTTATAATAAAAATTAAATTATAAAAATTATATATATAATATAGATTTTAGGGGGGGGGGGGTTATATAAATATGTTATATAATATTTATAAAAAATATATATTATAAAAATAATATAATTAAATTTAATATTATAGTTTACTTATATATATTTAATTATTTATTTATATAATATATTTTTTAATTATAATAAATAAATTAAATAGTATTAAAAATTTTAATTTTTTATAATATAATATTAAATTTATAATATATATTATATTTAATATTTAAATAATAAAAAATTATTATTAATTTTTAAAAATATATAATAGTAAAAAAAATTATAATTTAAATAATATAATATTAATAAAATATAATTTTTTATTATTATATAATAAATATAATATTAGTTTATAATAAATTATATATTATTAATTAATAAATAATATACTATTTTATTAAATTATAAAATAATAATTATTATTTATAAAATAATTATAATATATTTAAAAATTATAATTTTTTAAATAAATATTAATTATAATAAATATATTTTTTGAAAAATAAATATAATATTAATCAAACATATATTTATTTTTAAATTAAATAAAATTAAATATTAATTAATATATTATTTTTTTTAAAATAAATTATATTTTTAATTTTATATAAAAAATTTTATAAATATAATATGGTTAATATAAATATAAATATATATATTAAAAATAATATAATTAATATAATTTAATATAAAAATAATTATTAAAATATAATTAAAATTTATATATATATTAAATATTAATCACAAATATTTAAATTTTTTATATATAAATAAATATAATATACATTTATATTATAATTATATTATTATTAATATAGTTTAAATATATAATATAATATAACATAAAAAAAATAAAATTTAATTTAATTATTTTTATAATAAATAAATTAAATTAAAAATATATATTAATAAATAAATATATTATTAATTAATTTTATATAACAATTTATGTATATTATAATTTATTAATAATAATTATATATCTAAAATTATATTAAAATAAAAATTTATATTAAATATAATACTATTATATAATTTAATACTTAAATAATTATATAATTATTAATTATTAAATTAAATATTATTATATAATAAATTATAAATTTTAGTGGGGGGGGGGGTTTTAAATATAAAATAATAATATAATTAATATATAAAATTATTAATTATATTTATAATTATTTTAAATAATATATTATTTAATTAAAAATATAAATTTTTAATTATAAATAAGATAATATTAAAATAAATATTCTAATAATAAAATAATTATATAATAAAAAAAATATTAATTATATTTATTTAATTTTAAATAAAAAATTATATATTATTATAAATATAAAAAATTAAATAATACATTTTTTAATATTATTAATTTATTATATAAATTTTATATATAATATAAAATAATTTTATAATTATTAAATTTTAAATTATTAATTATTTTTATAATAATAATAATAAAAATTATATTAAGTTTTTTTAAAATAATAATTAAAAATTATAAAAAATAAAAATAATTATATTAAATAAGTTAAATAATTAATTAATAAAATGATGTTATAATTAATAATAATAATAATAAAATTAAAATTATATTATAAAATATTTTATATATAACATATAAATTAATAGTAATAATTAAATATATAATATACTATTAATTTTATTTAAATATATTATAATAATATAATAATTAATTTTACTAATTTTTTAATTAAAAAAAAAAAATAAAAATTAAAATTTACAAATATAATAATAATAATAAAATTAAATAGAATATTTAATATAAATAATTATGAAAAAAAAAATATAAATTATTTAACATTAGTATAATAATATTAATTTTAAATAATATAAAAATTATTAATATAATATTATAAATAAATATTAATATAAAATTAAAAAATTATAAAAAAATTTAAATAAATAATTAAATAATATTTAAATTTTATATAATATTTTAAAAAATATAATAAATATAATATAATTATAATAATTAATATAAAAAAGTTAAATATTTAAATAATAAATTTAATATAAAATATTAGTAATAATAATATATTTAATAAATGTAAAAAATATTATTTAAAAAATATTATTAAAAATATAATAATTATATTATTATAAAAAAAAATAATATAAATTTTTTATTTAAAAAAATTTAAAATATATATAATAAAAATTATTAAAATATTTTAATAATATTAAAAAAATTGAATTTAAACATTATTATTTTAGTATTTAATATAAATTATATAATTGTTTTTATTTAATTTATAAATAATAATGTTAATTATTTATTATTTAAATAATATTATTATTAATTAAAATAAAATTTATTATTATTATTATTAATATTAAATTAATAATTATTATAAATAAATAATTTTTAATATAAAAAAATTATAAAAATATATTATAAAATGTAATTTAAATATTTAAATATAAATTATAATTTAGTTAAAATATATATTAAAATTTTTACTATAATAATTTTTTATAATTTATTTAATTATTTATATATTATTAAATAATTAAAATTATAAAATGTAAGGGGGGGTTTTATAAAAATTTATAATAATTATTATTATATATTATAAATAAATTAATATATATATATTAAAATAATAAATTTTAATAAAATATAAATTGAATTATATATTATATTTATAATTATTTTAATATATTTTTTTTTAAAAAAATAAATATAAATAATAAATTTTAATATATACATTATTTAAATAATAATTTATATAAAATAATATAAAAAATTTAAAATATATATAAATAAATTTATAAAATTTTTTATATATTATTATATTTATATTAATTATATTTAAATATAATTATAATTTTAATTAATTAAAATTTTATTAATTAATACTTAATATTTTTATTAATTTAATTATTTATATTAATAAATTATAATATAATTATTAGTTAATTACTATATAAATTAATATAGTAATTAATAATAATAAAAAATAATAAATTAATTAATTATTATATAAAAAATATCCCCCTATATTAATTTAATAATTATAAAAAAAATATAGATAATAGATAATTTAAATTATAATTAAATAAATTAATTATAATTATATTATAATATATTAAAAGAATAATATTAACTATTTTATATTTATTATAATATTATAAGGGGGGGGGGAAAATTATAATATATATATAATAATTGGTTTATAATAAAATAATATATTATATATTATATTATTAAATTATAATATTACATATTAGATTTAAAATTATATATATACCTATAATATAATTTATTTATTAAATATAAATTATATTATAATAATTTATATTTAATATAAACCATATATATAATATAATATATTAATATAAAATTAATATAAAATATATAAATATAATTAATATTTAGATTTTTTATAATAATATTATTATTATAATAATTTGTTATAAATTTAAAAATATTTTTTATTTATTATAAATATAATAATATTTAAATTAATTTAAAAAATTATTATTAATATATTAATAGGGGGGGGGGGGTTTAATATATAAATAAATAATATATAATATTAAATATATATATATTTTAAAAAAAATACTTATTAAAATAATTTAAAATATATATATTATTAAAATAATAATAAATAATATATATTATTTAAAAATTTTTTATAATTATTAAAATTTAATTATATAAATTAATAATATGAATAATATTATAATTATTATTATAATATTTTATTTAATTTAAAATTAAAATATAAATATAAAATATATTTTATAATAATTAAATATAATTATAATATATATGTTTTATTTAAAATATAAAAATTAAAAACTTGGGGGATTTATAGCCACAGGAACATGATGAGTAGGAATATCTGTACCTGAAATAGGATCAGCATCTTTACTAGCTTCAGATTCATCCTCATCAGTCTTTTCAGAATGTAATCCTTTCCTAGCTATCTATTTCTTCCTCTTTCCAGTCTTCTTGGTAGACTCGTCATCTTTTGCTTCATCACTCTTTAGTCTTTTTGAAGTCTTTGTTTGGATTTCTTCACCAAATCTTTTCAGACTATCTTTAGTAGCTTCAAAAGTTTATTGGTGCAAAAGATTCAACCTGCTTCACCAGCTTATCAAATTCTTCTTTCACTTCTACAAAACTTAAATTCTTTTCAAGCTGAGATAGCTTCCAGACCCCTGAATCTTAAGTAAATTCATCATAATGTTTCTCACTTAGATTGGTCCCATGGCTTATTTCTTTTAGCACTTTGCTCTTCTTTTTGCAAAATGTTTCTTCCTTGATTACCAGTTCAACCATCTTCTTGCAAAGTCTCCCTTGTAAGTTCACTTCCTAGTACACTCTTTGACAACTCTGTATTAGCTTAATCTTGCTCTAATAAGATCCCAATCTTCATCTGTGTAATGCTGAGCTTCAAATTGGACTTGAGCTCTTCTCTTCTTTTGTTGCTCATTTAATTCTTCTTCTTCTGAAATTCTTTGTGCTAAGAGAGAATCCAAGTGTACTTGTTTAACCTCTTCTTCTTTCTCCAAATTATCCAATCTGATAGCTTCAGCAAGACTAGCTTCCTCCTGTAGAATTTGTTCCTTAGTCTTCTTAGGAGCTTCTTCAATGATCATCAAGGAGCCTTGTCCTTCACTATGGCCTTTATAGAGGGAAAGGAATGGACTTGTTAATACACAGTACTAACTTTCCCACTAACAAAACTAACATTTAATACTACCAGAATTAAATCTTAGTACCAAATACTCACTTCTTCTTGAAAATTAAAGCTAGTACAACTTTCTTTCTTTTGTCTCCTTCCTTCTCTTATACCTTCCTTCCCTTATCTATTGACTTTGGCTTTTGAGAAGCAACCCTGGAAAGAGTTTTAGCTGCTTCTAATGTAGTAGGGCTTATGTCTTCAACTTGTTCCTCCCATGAAGCATTGACAGTAGTCTTAGAAGGAGTAACCAACCCTTGTACCAAAGAAACTAGAGGATAATCTTGACTTTTCCTCCCCTGATCCTCAGGTTCTTCCTCTTAAGAGTCTGATAAGACCACATTTCTTCTTTTTAAAATACCTTCCAGCTTCTTCACCTTCTTGACCAACTTCACAATAGCACTCCCCATTGTCAGCTTGGTTTGCTTGAGATCCTTTTCCAGACTATCAACTCTTGTCATTAATTGAGGAACTAATTGAAGCAAATCATCCACAGTCATCTGTCATTGGGAATGCTCTTGTGGGGGTGAGAAGTGTTGGTGTGCAGGGGATGGTTCCTCAAAAGTATGCTCCATAGGTTCAGGGTTAGTTTCAGGGATAGGTGTAGGTGTAGGTGTAGATGAAGGGATAGGAGCAGTTATAGGTGGTGGAGATTGTACTGGTGGTAAAGATGTAGATGGTACTGGAATTGTGGATGATGATGGTTGAGATTGAGCCACATCAGGATGTTCTTGACCTGCACTTGGATTAGTAGTATCAACAAGCAGCATAGCAGGCAACAAAGGTCTTGGTGCCCCTCTAAAACCCCTTTTCATATTCCTAAAAATCTTTTTGGTTAGGGTCACAGCCAGATAAGGGTGTTTGTTTTCCGTTTGAATATCCAAAATCAGTTGCAGAAAACGAGGATACATCAAAAACTTTGTTTTGCTTTTCAAGTTTGCCACTATGCCATCAAAAATTAGTTTTGAAAAATTATAAACTCTGCTAGGAAAGACAATCAAAGTATAAGCAATATTGCTACCAAATTGATCCCATCCACCACTTTTAGAGCTTATACAATGCAAAATATGGGGACTAAAAATCTCCATTGGGTGTGAAAAAACTTTTCCAAAAGGTAAAAGATTTCGTCATAAGATTACCCCATATGCCCCCCATCCCCTCAAAAATCTCATTGTTTGGCAACATTGTAATCCCTGAAGCATCTGCTAATTGAAGGTTATATCTAATAGATGCCACAGTGATTGTATACCACAATGGTATCAATATTTCGTGAATTCTAAGTCCCATTAGCAAGAGATTTGGCAGTAGCCAGTCTGCCAAAACTATTGACTAGGGAATCATAGATAGTAGAGAGTTAAAGAAGTATACTTGAGGTTGGAACCTCTTAGAAAATCTACTATCTCTGTAAACCCTGCACTTTCATCAGGCTTGCGCAAGAACCCCACTTGATTGTGTTTGTCGTAGTATTTTAATTGAGCCATGAATCAAAAGTAGTAATAAAAGGTAGTGACTTGAACTGAAAATTTACTGGTTTAGGTACAGTGAGTTTTATTTGCGAAACAAGACAATTGAGACTATATTCTTTATAAAAATAAAGAGAATTTTACTTTTGCGAAAAGGAGATAGCAATAAACAGATAAGTATGAAAGAGAAATCAAACATTATCTATATATAGCTTCTCTGTTAACGACAATAGCGCCGTAAAAATCTATAACGGTAACATTTAAACAGTGTTTAAACAGAGAAAGTCAATTTTCCCGCAACCAGCACTAACAATAACCTACCAGAATTAAAATTTACACTACCAGACTTAACTTTGGTCAACCAGAATTAATTATGATACAGCCGAATTATCTCTTATTTCAACAAAATAATATTTACTGAAGATTGACAAAACAAAACCTTATCACACTTGCCTTACATATGCAAATCCATGCTATTCCTGCAAGAATTAGTCTAAAACAAAGAAAAACATGCTGCAAGAGTTTGTATAGACATAATTAACTTAAACTAACTACCCGAATTAATACTACTAACTACCAGAATTAATACTACTAACTACCAGAATTAATACTATTAACTACCAGTATTAATATTACTTAAGCCAGATTTTAGTTAAACTAACTACTAGAAGTATACACACTTATACAATTTAGCCTCCCCTTAAATGTAGCTATGTGTTTATCATCCTAATACTAACCACTAAGTAATTAAACCGTGGTCCATCAAAAGGTTTTGTCAATAGGTCAGCTACATTTAAGTCTGTGTGAATTTTCTCTACAATAATGAGCTTCTTCTCATAACAATCTCTTATAAAATGGTGGCGTATCTTAATGTGCTTTGTCTTAGAATGATACACTGGGTTCTTCACAATGCAAATTATGCTTTCATTATCAATATGGATTTTGGTATTCATGAAATTGAAACCATAGTCCAGTAGTTGATTTTAAACCCACAATACTTGTCCACAACAATTTGCAGCAACTACATATTCAACTTCAGTTGTAGAAGTAGCCACTATGGTCTGTTTCTTGCATTGCCAAGAAATTAATCTGCTTCCAAGAAATTGACAACCACCAGTTGTGGATTTCCTGTCAAGATTGGCCCGCAAACATTCGTGAGGAACTTTCAAAAACAAAAGATGAAACTTTAAAAATAAAGCGTGAAACTAATTTGTACAAATAAGCTTTCAAAGAGAGAGAAAACAAGTATCTTGAGGATATTGTTTTATTAAAAGAAAAACATAAATCTCATGGTCAAATTATGTACAAAATGTCACATTCACTCCAAATAATTCATATGCTTGGTAAAAAACCAAATAAGGTTTATGACCCACATGTGAAAACTGGGTTGGGTTATGAGAATCCACAACGTCTCAAGAAAGCCATTGAAGCATAACCTAAAATGTATGATGGTGAAAAACTTGAAAGTACTAAACTGAAAGTTGATTTACCTAATTATGAGGAAACTCTTGAGGACGCGAAAAAAGTCAATTGAAAATGAAAAATAAAATGATTCAACTTGATTATGCGAAATTAAATGCTCTTTATGAATCATTTGTTCCTCAAACAGAAATTCCTGTTGAACAAAATTATTTTTTATCTCCTTCTACTTCTAATGTATCTTCTGAATCAAGCTCAAAGAAGTCGGATTTATCTGCAAAAAAGATGCCTAATAAGAGTAAATTGGTAAAACTATTTGAAGGTTTGGACAAACAACTTAAAGAATTAGAAAAACTCATTGATATTAGTAGTCAAAAGGAAAAAGAGAGAACTGTCCACTATGATGCAAACAATGAGACAAGAAAATATTTTACTAACGAGGTAATTCCGATTTCAAAATCTTTACAAAAATGTCTAACTGACATTAAAGAAGAAGTTACAGAAGAAGTACAGGAGATGTTAGAAATTTTTATGTCAATGGAACAAAAAGTTAAGGAGCAAGCACAAAAAGCCAAACTTTTCAAAATGAAATCGATCGTCATTTGGAAGCATCCTTAGAGAGAGAAATTAGGGATTGTGTACTTATCTTTGTTAAACAACAGAAAAATGAAATGTTGATGAAAATATCCAGTGAGTCCAAAGATATCCAAGCAAATTTGCTCAAACGAATCAAAATTCTTAAAAATGATTTTCAACGCTCTCAAGCGCAAAGCATTGATTTTATGTTAAAATTGCAACATCAAAAAGAACACACTACTTGTGATACCTCTTGGAGGTTACAAGTGGCAAAGTTGAATGGTGAAAACTTGTCGTTGAATATTCAAATTGAATCTTTGGTTCAAGAAAATGAAAGAATTAAACATGTGTTGGGATTAAAAGCCTTCTTGAAGTTACTGTTGCTGAGGTTTGTGTTACTGCTACTAAGTAAAACTTAGTGTTGTTCAGTAATCTTAATGAAAAATATGCTAAGTAGTTAGTACTGCTAGAGTATATTACTACTGCTAGAGTATATTACTACTACTAGAGTATATTACTATTGCTAGTGTAACTTAATACTGCTAGTATATGTTAGTACTGCTAGAGTAAAGTTAGTACTGCTGGTGAAGATTGAAGAAAATATTCTAAGTAGTTACTACTGCTTGTACACAGTTAATGCTGATGGTGTATAAGTTACTACTGCTTGTTAAGAGTTAATGCTGTTGGTACAAAGTTACAACTGCTGAAAGATAAAGATTGATTGAAGATCAAGATTACTTATGAGATAAGGATTGTTATTTATAGAATAGATCTTTGAGAATAATCTAAGTTTTAGTAATATATTATAAATCGACTAGGACTCCTTGGTGTATAAAAGGAGGTCCTAGGGCATAGAGTTTTATGTATCTTAGTCATATAATTCATAACTTCAAGATTTTGTAACCCTAATACTAGGAGAGTATTCGTATTATTTCTAATAATAATATTGGAGCTTTTATTGTTGAAATTATATTGTTTTGTGTTACTGTTTCATTGAAGAATTCTTCTTATATTAAAGACTAGTTTCCGCATAATCTCTAGTATTATCAAACAAAGTTTCTTAATTAAGTTGTGTTAGATTTATCTAGCATAACTAAACCTTAAACAAGCTTAAGGAATTCGATCATTAGAAGTTAACTGGGATCAACAAGTGGTATCAGAGCTTGTTGCTTTGAGAAACTTTGCTAAGAAGAAACTGCTTTCACACAAGGTCTGTTTGCCTATACTCAAACCAGGTGAGTATGAGCTTTGGAGGAAGAGGATGGAACAGTACATCCAGATGATTGATTATTCTCTATGGAAAGTCATAGAGAATGATAATGCACCTCCAATAACAAAAGTTGTTGAAGGTGTTGACACTATAATTGCTCCTATAACTGCTAAAGAAAAGGCACAAAGGAGGTTAGATTTGAAGGCAAGAAGCACTTTATTGATGGGCATCCCTAATGAACATCAATTGAAGTTTAAATCCATCAAAGATTCCAAGTCATTGTTGCGGGCTGTTAAGAAGAGGTTTGGAGGGAATGCTGCTACTAAAAAGACTTAGAGGAATCTTCTAAAGCAGCAGTATGAAAATTTTACTGCATCTAGCTTAGAGATGTCAGATCAAACCTTTGATAGGCTTCAAAAGCTTATCAGTCAGTTAGAGATTCATGGTGAAAGTATCTCACAAGAAGATGTGAATCAAAGTTCTTAAGAAGTCTGTCACCAGAATCGAACACATATACCATTGTATGGAGGAACAAGCCTGAGATAGATATATTAAGCATAGATGATCTTTACAACAACTTGAAGATCTATGAACCGTGGTTTAATGGAACATCAAGCTGAAGTACAAACACACAAAATGTAGCCTTTGTGTCCTCAAACAGCACCAACAGTACAAATGGAGCAGTTAATACTGCTTATGGTGCTACAATTGCTAGCACTCAAGCTACTACTATTAACTCAACAATAATTGACAACTTAAGTCATGCTGCCATCTGTGCTTTCTTTGCAGTCAAACCAAACAGTCCACACTTGACATTGATGTCTTTGCAAAACAAAATTCTCCTGAGGATTTAGAAGAGTGGATTTAAGGTGGCTTTGGCCTATGCTATCATGAGGGCAAAAAGTTTCTAAAGAAATACACTGGAAGGATGTTTTGGTGGAATGGTCTAAGGACCATTGGGTTTATTAGTAACAAGGTTGAGTGTTTAAATGCCTCAACAAGGGGACACTTTGCAAGGGAGGGCAGGCTCCAAGGAACCAAGAAAACAAGAATAGGAAGAACACAAGAAGGGTTGTGCTAGTGGAGACAACTACTTCTAAGGCTTTGGTGTCTTATGATGGTTTTGGTTATGATTGGAGTGATCAAGGAGAAGAAGGTCCAACTAACTTTGCACTCATGGCTTACTCTTCTACAAGTTCTAACTCTGAGGTATTTACTAATTCAAACTGTTCATCACCTTGTTTGGAAAATGTTAAAATTATTAAAGAACAAAATGAACAACTGTTAAAAGACTTAAAGACAGCTAAGTTAAATGATATTGCTTATAAAACAGGTTTAGAGTCTGTAGAAGCAAGACTTCTAGTTTATAAAAAAAATAAGTCTGTTTTTGAGGAGGATATCAAGGTCTTAAAACGTGAGATTCATTTAAGATAAGTAGCCATTATAGAGCTTAGGAGGAAGTTGGAACTGGCTCAAAAACAAAATGATGAAATTCAGCTAACAGTAGAAAATTTTGAGAATTCATCTAAAAACTTAAGCAACTATAGACTGTAGATAGTTGTTGATAAGTGCAAAACAGCTTTAGGGTATAATGCTATTCCACCTCCCTATACAGGAAACTTTATGCCTCCAAAACCTGATTTGTCATTCTCTGGTCTAGAAGAGTTTGTGAATGAACCTATAGTTAGTGAGCCTACAGTTAAGAAGCCTGTAGTTGAGACTAGTGATGCTAAGGGTAGTGCAGACAAGCCTAAGGTTATTATGAAGAACTTTGGTCCCCCACTTATTAAAGATTAGATATCAGATAGTAAGGATGAAGCTAAGTCAAAGCCTAAGATAGAGAAGAAAACTATTAAACCTATTTTTGCTAAAATAGAGTTTGTTAAATCTAAAAAGCAAGTAAAATCTCCTAGGAAAACAACTATTAAACAAGGTGATCAAAATAGGCTGAACACACATAGTCTTTGAGGAAACCAAAGAAACTGGAATTACATGATGTCTCAAAGACTGGGAAGCAATTTTGAGATGTTTAAATAAGCTTGTTATGTGTGTGGAAGTTTTGATCACTTGCAGGTTGATTGTAATTATCAAAAGGTGTAAACTGTTTTGTGAACAATGCTAAAAGGGTGAATCATCAGAATTTTGCCAAAAAGACTTACCCCTACCCTAAAAAGAACATGGTTCCAAGAGTAGTACTAATGAAGTCTGGCCTAGTATCACTTAATACTGCCAGACAAGTTAATACTGCTCACCCAAAAATAACAATGAATAGTGCTAGACCAATGACAAATCTTTCCAAAACAGCACATTCAACTGGTAAGAGGCCCATTCATAAGAATACAACATTTAAAAATAGTAATTTTAATCAGAGGGTTAATACTGTTAATGATAAAAAATTAATACTGCTAGGCCAAAAGCAGTAGTTAATGCTGTTAGGCCAATAGCAGTAGTTAATGCTGTTACGGCCTTAGCTTATTGGGTTTGGAAACCAAAGACTAAAGTTTTAGACAGTGTTTCTAAACATAACAGTGCATCAATCACCTTAAATAAGTTTGATTATGTTGATGCACAAGGCAGATACAAGTCAATGATAGCTTGGGTCCCCAAAAGAAACTGATTTTCTTATCTAATGTGCAAGGCAATCCACAAATGAATTTACAGGATTAAGGAGTGATTGATAGTGTATGCTCAAGGCACATGACAGGGAACATGTCTTATCTTACAAACTATGAAGAGATAGATGGAGGATATGTTGCCTTTGGAGGAAACCCCAAAGGAGGGAAAATCACAAGAAAAGGTACCATTAAAATTGGTAATCTTGATTTTGAAAATGTGTATTTTGTGAGAGAGTTAAAGTTTAATCTCTCTAGTGTCTCACAAATGTGATAAAAAGAATAGTGCTCTTTTTACTGACACTGAATGTATTGTTTTATCTCCAAACTTTAAGTTAACTAATGAAAGTCATGTTTTACTTAAAGTTCCTAGAAAGAACAATATGTATAGTGTTGATTTAAAGAATATTGTTCCTAAAGCAAGTCTAACTTGTCTCTTTGCAAAAGCCACATCTGATGAATCTGAACTTTGGCATAAATTTCAAAACTATGAATAAACTGGTTAAGGGAAATCTTGTAATATGGTTACCTTCAAAACTTTTTGAAAATAATCAAACCTATGTTGCTTGTCAAAAGGGAAAGCAACATAGAGCTTCTTGTAAGTCCAAAATAGTAAGTTCAATTAGCTAACCTTTGCATATGTTGCACATGGATTTGTTTGGTCTAACATTTGTAAAAAGCTTAAAGAAAAAGATGTATTGCCTAGTTGTCACAGATGATTACATTAGGGTTAGTTAGGTTTTCTTTCTATCTACTAAAGATGAGACTAGTGGCATACTTAAGTCGTTTATAACTAGAGTAGAAAATTAATAGACTCAAAGGGTTGGGTAATTAGGTGTGCATAGAACTGAGTTCAAGAATAAGGAGATGAATCAGTTTTGTGAGAGAAAAGGTATTAAGAGATAATTTAGTGTAGCTAGAACTCCTCAACAAAATAGAGTAGCTGAGAGGAAGAATAGAACACTAATTGAGGCTGTTAGGACAATGCTAGCTGATTCTAAGCTACCTACTACTTTTTGGGCTGATGTAGTTAATACTGCTTGCTATGTGCAAAATAGTGTATTAGTAACTAAGCCTCATAACAAGACCCCTTATAAACTTTTTCATACTAGAAAACCAGCTTTAGGTTTTATGAGACCATTTGGGTGTCCTGTTACAATTCTCAATACCATAGATCACTTAGGTGAGTTTGATGGTAAGGCTGATGAAGGATTCTTTGTTGGGTACTCAATTAATAGTAAAGCATTTAGAGTATTCAACAGTAGAACTAGGATAGTTAAAGAGGAACATGCATGTTCCGTTGTGAGAATATACCTAATATTGTAGGAAGTGGACCAAATTGGCTTTTTGATATTGATTCACTAACAAAGTCAATGAATTATAAGACATTTGTTACAAGAAACCAGTCTAATGGTAATGCAAGTACAAAAGCATATGATGATGCATGTAAAGATAGTACGGAGATAGTACCTAGCAAAGATTACATTCTGCTACCATTGTGGACTGCTGATCCACCATTCTCTCAAAGTTTAAAGAGTTCTCCTAATGATGGATCCAAACCTTCAAGTGATGATGGAAAGAAGGTTGATGAAAATCCAAGAAAAGATAGTGAATTTAATGATCAAGAGAAGGAAGATAATGTTAAGAGCACTAACAATGTTAATGCTGCTAGCACAAATGTGGTTAATGTTGTCGGTGCAAAAATAAGCATTGAACCTCCAGATGATCTAAATATGCATGCTTTGGAAGATATTGTCTATTCAGATGATGATGAAGATGTTGGTGCAGAGGCTGACATGAAAAATTTGGATGCATTTATGCCTGTCAGTCTTATTCCAAGTAAATTAATACACAAAGATCATCCAGTTGAACAAATTATTGGAGACTTGAATTCAGCGCCTCAAACAAAAAGAATGAAAAAGAATTTGGAAAAACATGGTTTGACCCCCCCCCCCCCCCCCCCCCCCTTTAGATCAGTTCTCAAAGGAAAAAACATAAAGACTTTCAAAACTGCTTGTTTGCTTGCTTTTTATCACAAGAAGAACCAAAAGAGGTTAATTATGCATTGAGGATCAGCTGGATAGGAGGGCTATAGCAGAAGAGTTCTACAATTCAAGTGTACAAGAAGTTTAGACTTTGGTGGATTTACCAAATGGAAAAAGGGCTATAGGTACTAAATGGGTTTTTAGGAATAAAAAGGATGAAAGAGGAATTGTGATAAGGAATAAAGTGAGATTAGTTGCTCAAGGATACACACAAGAAGAAGGGATTGACTATGATGAAGTATTTGCCCTTGTTTTAAGAATTGAAGCAATTCGGCTATTTTTAGCTTATGCTTCATTTAAAGACTTTGTGGTGTATCAAATGGATGTAAAAAGTGTTTTTCTCTATGGGAAGATTGAAGAAGAGGTGTATGTATGTCAACGACCAGGATTTGAAGATGCAGACTTTTTTGATAGAGTATACAAGGTTGAGAAAGCACTGTATGGACTACATCAAGCCCTTAAAGCTTGGTATGAAACCTTGTCATCATATCTGTTGGATAATGAGTTTTAAAGAGTAAAAATTGACAAAACCTTATTCATCAAAAGGTACGAAGGTGATATTTTGTTGGTCTAAGTTTATGTGGATGATATCATCTTTGGTTTAACAAAAAAGGAGCTATGCAATGCATTTGAAAAGTTAATGCTTGAGAAATTTCAGATGAGTTCTATAGGAGAACTTACATTCTTCTTGGGATTACAAGTACGACAGAAGAAGGATGCCATATTTATTAGTAAAGATAAATATGTTGATAATATTTTGAAGAAATTTGGGTTTACAGAAGTTAAGACTGCAATAGAAACTCAAAAGCCTTTGCACAAGGATGAAGATGGTGAAGAAGTGGATGTTCATATGTATAGGTCAATGATTGGTTCATTGATGTGTCTTATCATCTGAGACCGACATTTTTGTTTAACAGGTGTGTGCTGTGCTAGATACGGTCAATCCAAAGGTTTCACATCTTTATGCTGTGAAAAGGATTTTTAGGTACTTAAAAGGGTAACCCAAAATTGGGCCTTTAGGATCTAAAAGATTCTCCTTTTTGATTTGGTAGCATACACTGATAGTGATTATGTTGGATCAAGCTTGGATAGGAAGTCTACAACATGAGGTTGTCAATTCCTTGGATGTAGATTGATATCATGGCAATGCAAGAAACAGACACTAGTTGCAAATTCCACAACAAAAGCTGAATATGTGTGATAAGTGTAGAATACACATATCTGTTTTGTACCTAAAATGACCCAATTAAACCCAAAACAGATCAAAAATGGCAAAAATATGCTTGTATTTGTGTTTTGTGTGTGCATGTACGGATAAATCAAAAATCACAAGAAAACAGTCAAAAAAGGGCAAGAACTGGACACAGAGAATCAGAGAGTACAAAGCGAAGCCAAAATGTCAAGCCTCAGTTCAAATCCAGTTCAAAGAATAGTCAATCATGGTCAATAAAAGTCAACAAAGTCCAAAAATATCCCCTCTCCTCTTAATGGGCCTTTAAAAATCCAAATGGGCCTTGCCCGGATCCTAAAGCCCAAAACCTTAGCCTATTTCCCTTTTTTATAAACCACAAGGGCTAATCTTGTAATTTTCGTAAGTTACTTATAACTAGAAAAAGGGAAAAGAAGACAAGGACTATTTGTGTAATATGCCCAAACTTCCAACTGAAATTACCCTTTCAGTTATAAAACTTTGGGCGCTCAAAAATGGTGTTACTATTCACCATGCCCAAAGTTACCACGCTGTCAAAACAAAGGGGTTTTTAAAATTAAGGGACAAATTGGACAATTAAAGAGCTCATAAGTGCAAGGCAAGGGTCAAATCAGTCTTTATCAAGGGATTACTTAACCTATCCCAATCAAAGGTCACGTCAACAATGGAGAAAGCACAATGAAATGTGGGTTTTTGTGCTAAAACACTCACAAAACTAGCACAAACGTCACATCAAAGAATGACATGCTGGCAATCCTCAAGTGTCCACAATTTGATCAAACGGCCTCAATTGATGCTCAAATGATTGAAGAAATGATTGGCCAGGATTAAAAAGGTTGGAGAGCAAGGCAAGAGGCTAGAAGGATCCAAGGCGGCCTATAAATAGGACCTCACCTCTCACACACACGATATCTAGTTTTTAAGTAGTAGTTTTTAATTTAGTGTAGCTTAAATTTTAATTCTTAGCTTAATGATGTTTTAATCTTGCAATTTTCCTTTAAAAGTACTGTAAGCAAGTTTTATTAATGAAATTCAGTTTTTCTACCTTAATTTCTCAAGTTTCTCTTTTATAAGTTCCCCCCTCTTAATAAGATAAGCCACCTAAATAAGCTAATAAGCTCATTTAAATCTCTTTCAGTATATAAGCTGAAATAGAGCTATTTGAATTCAGCATTAATCTTACTTAAACCTTAAATCAGTTTAATTATCTTGGATCTTATAGGATTAGAGTTTGGAAGGGGATCTTAACTTGGCAAGAGATCCCAAGGAATTTTACCCTAGTTATTAATACGCTAGGGCGTTGTAGGCTGCCTAATTGGTACCTCTTGTTTAGCTAGAGGTGAATTGTAAGTTTTCTTTTAATGTCTTGCTTTAAATATTAGTTTTATAGCTTTCTAAACTTAGATCTGCTTATTTGCTTATTGTTATTTTCCTAATCTTTTTTTATTTTTTTTTTTTTTTCTTGTACTTTCTACGTTTTTCTTATTTGTTTTTTTCTTGCGTTAATGAATAACCTGTGTATTTGTGTTTATTTTAGTATAATTTAGCTTAATAATCATAGTTGTTTGTCTGTTTTTAGCTCTCTTAGTTTAGATCTTAGACTTTCATATATTTGTCTAAAAAACCTCTAAAAAACCAAAAATATAGTAAAATAGTATAGATCGTAGATTAATGCTTATTTAGTTGTTAAGTTTTGTTAATTAAGTTTATTTTAAGCTAGTTTTTATCTGGTATTCAGTACTTGTTCATTAGATTTCTCTTAAAAAGCTTTTCTCAAACCTGACATTATCTTAAAGGGGTGTTTGGTTTAGTGCATTTTGATCTCTAAAAGTCAATTTCACTTGTGCAATTTGCTTAAGTCAGCTGAGTTTTCATTTAAGATTAGTTTTCATTTAGTTTTTATAAATTAGAGTTCAAAATTTCAAAAGATATGGCTTATTATCTTCGTTTTTACACCAGGGCAGTTCTTGACTATCTTTTAGTTGTGGAAATTTGATTTAAGCCCTTAAAGGCTTAGATCTTACTTGCACTTTGTTTAAAACTCTTATTACGAGTGTGTTTAAAGGGCAGGAATTCCTTAGGAAGCCTCACTTTGTGTTGCACTTGTGCAAAGTGCACCAGTACTAACTACAAGTTAGTACTGCTGTCACAGTTTGTACTGCTACCTTTGGCTTAATTTTTAGTTAAGTAGAAGTAGGATTTAGGTTGTTTAAATTCAAGTTAGAAGTAATCTAGATATAGTTTAATACAGTTTTGGTTTTAGTTTTCATTTTACTGCTTATTTTCTTAGCTTATTCAGTTGTTTATAAAAAATCTTTGCATCAGCAGTACTAAGTTAGTTAGTATGCTATATATCAAATCCCATTATAGCAGCAATTGTTCGGAATTTATGCTTATCTTTTAGTATCTTATTGTTTAGTTATAGGTTTATATTAGTATAAGTCTTTAAATTGCCATTTTCTAAGCCTATTTACCTAGTTATTTTTTGGTGTTCAAAAGTCTTTCAAAAACATAAGAAACCAAATAACAGTAGGAACTTAAGTAGAATCTTAATTTGTTAATTTAGCTTATGAGTCTAGATTTTATAGCTTATATAGATAGATTATAAGTAGTTAAATAAGTCCTTAAAGTTTTAGAGTTCAGTGTAGCTTTTTAAGGACTTTAGCTTATTTGGATCTTTGCTTATTTCCTGAGTTTACTTAAGTCATGCTTAATTTTAGTAGCTTAAAAGCACTTCTAGGTTAGATTTCTTTGCATTTTTAGATTAAGCACATCATAAGCTATCTAGATCACTTTTCCTTTTTAGAATTGAGCTTAATTCGAGCATTTTATAACTGATTTAATAAAACATAGCCCAAACCCCTAGTTTCTGTAACAGCTTATTGAGAAGCTCTTTTAGAGCTTATCTTTGAGTTTCAGACCATAGTGCTTTTGTTAAAGTTGTTCCCCCTAGCTTATTTTATAAATTTGCTTCTTTAAGTTTTTGTTGAAAAGCACTTTTAATTTCAACTTATCTTTAAGCCTAAAATGGACTTTGTTTGAAGTCGGGTTAGGACCTCAGGGATTAGTTTTGTAATTTTTGTTTTTTTAATTGTTTCTCAGTTAGTTCTTCATCAGTTAGTATCTTTGCTCCGTTAGTCCCTCTAGTATTGGCATAATCAGTCCTTAGTTAAGTCTTTTGTCAAGTTTTAATTAGTTTTAATATTTTAATTAGTAATTAGGGTTTAGTTTTAATTAGTTTAATTAGACTTTTATAAAAAGATAAAAATTTTAGGACTTTATTTTTAATAGTTTTATTATTTTTATAGTTTTTAATTAGTTTAAATTTGAGAAAATTCATATCTTTTAATATAAACAAGAAAATAGTAAATTTCTGTTTCTAAATTTTTTGTCATGTCTTAGGTTTATAAATTTAGTTATATTTTTAGGGATTAAAATTAATTTACTTGCTTAATAGTCGCGTTTTATTTGTTTTCCGTATTTGATTAATTGTCCATTTTTTAGTAGTCATAGCTTTCCAAATCAAATATCTTTGCTTAATTCAAATCAGAATCCGGACTAAAACGAGGTTTCAATTTCACTAGTCATTGGGGATAACGACCCGGGTGATCATACTAACCCGGTTTAATATACGTATTATATATTATATTATATATATTTTTGAGAGTGAATTTTATCAAGGGTAACTTGGTAATTTTCTTAATTACTCTTAAAGTTATATTAGTATATATATTTTGGGTATATAAAACTCACAATCAATTTTTGGCGCCGCTGCCGGGGACTAGTGTCAAGATTCCTTCGTTTTGAGTTTGTTGATTTGGTTTGAAGATCATTTCACCCTCGAAAGTTTTATTTTTGTTTTATAATTCAAAAATCCAAAAAAAAATTATAAAATATAAAAAGTAAAAAATATTTTCCTTTTCTTTTTAGTATAAGTAAAAGATAAGATAAAAAAAATAGAAAAATCAAAAATATAAAAAAAATCTTCCTTTTTAATTAAGTAATAAAAATCACCAATTGGTAAAAATACCAAAATATAACATTCTCAACGGAGGTGTTATCATAATAATTTCCGGTGAACTTGTTGGTTCCCAAATCGTAATCAAAGATTTAACACTTGCCATTTGTGTCTCTACGAAGTACGGCTCACCTTGAAAAGCAATTTTCAAGAGCTACCGTGAAGTAGTTGATTATTTGGTTTAAGTCTCTTTCGTGTAACCGTTAAAATTCATTGCTAAAAATAAAAAAATAAAAAAAATAAAAAAAATTAGTGTAAAGTTTTGTTTTTTGATTTTTAGTTTTTTCTTTTTATGCGCACTCGTTCGCAATCTCGAAGACGTCGACAACAACAAACTCTTCCGGTTGTTGTTGAAAATTTTGATTTAGAAGAACCAATTGTTGAACAAAACGTTGTTCCAATGGCCGACAATCGTACGATGGCCCAAATGTTACAAGCACCCATCGAGGGG
>BQNB010018791.1:37426-67781 GCA_026074375.1 Tanacetum coccineum | reverse complement strand
ATTGCTATGCACACTAAGGTGTAATACTTCTTCACTTGATGATGGAAGTAT
The DNA here is from genome assembly GCA_026074375.1 of Tanacetum coccineum. NCBI lineage: Eukaryota > Viridiplantae > Streptophyta > Magnoliopsida > Asterales > Asteraceae > Tanacetum > Tanacetum coccineum. The sequence continues at coordinate 67,730 of BQNB010018791.1, read as the reverse complement.
TCTTCTCTTGCACTTGAGGAATATAACTTGGATCACTTGGAAACAAAGCTTTATGATTAAATGATCAAAGAATTTTAGAGAGGATAAGTGGGCTGTTTTAAGCAGAAAGAATGAGTGCAAAAGGTGAGAAAAATGTTGAGGAATAGTCTAGTATTTATAGGACAAGAAGAAGGAGCGGAGTCTATGGCCGGCCCCCTTAAATAGGGTGTCGGCCCCCTTATAATTAAGGGGGGCGCCCATGTATTTAAGGGGGTCGCCCCTTTCAAACACTCATCTTTTTTGTCCTATTCAGGGGAGATGTTTACTGGATCTTTTCTAGCCGTTTTAGGTTTGAAAATTTGAAATTAAAAATGTTTATTTTGAATAAAACATTTCTTTTAAATGTAGAAAATGTTTTGTAAGTTTATAAGCATGTTTACAATATTTTATAAAAGTTTGAGGTTGAATAAAAATTTCCTTTGATCATAAAATCCATTAAGCATTTATTTATTCATTCCCTTAAGTGATGTAATTGTTGAAATGATAATTATATATATATCGTGTTGTGTTGTGATAGATTGTTGAGCATTTCATATATCTATCGTGACATTAGAGTTTAATAATTATATTTATTCATTCCTTTGATGATCGTGTTGTTGAGCATTTCATATATCTATCGTCTAATATATATATATATATATATATATATATATATATATATATATATGATGTGTAGGCAAGAGAAAAAGCTCAACAACACGATGATCTTGGTTATCCATTGACAACGAAGTTCTGATTCTACATATTAAGGTATGTTTTTTGTATACCTTGACAAGATTTATTTTAGTAGTCTAGTAAATCCGAAGGTACACTGATGGAAATATCTTGATACCGATTTCTTATAATGGCTGGAAATATGGAATGGGTCAAACTAGGTACTTTTAGGACCCTAATCAACTGGGCTTTATGACTCTATCTGTAGGAGTGATGGAACATCTAAAATTAAGAGTGTTAGCTGGTTAAATCTACTTACAATGAATCTCACGTAGTAAGGTTTACACATGATTACATTTGAAGTATGCAAGATATGTGTTTGGTTTTATGAAATACCACATAAGCATGCCATTGCATACATAGATCATCTAACATCATAATTAAGATAGCATTGAAAAATCGTATTTAACGTTATTGCCGATGATACTCTGCAAAGCATCTTAGCTAGTAGCATAAATAATACAGTATAAAACAAAAAGTCAATCTTGCATTATTTTTTTTAAATGTCTCTTCTTGTAACTAGCCATGGATATAAAATTACACACTAATTAGTATTAGCAATGAATTTATATTAATTCCCAAAATATATGAAATGGTCAGTTCTGTTCAGCCTTCAATTCGTAGCTAGATGATGCATGCTGCATCATTTGAATACAATTTCCCTCATAACTAAGTTGACAGTTTCAAAGTAAATGATATGAAATAATCAATGCTTAATTTCCTATTGAAAATTTACCAATGAATGTCGAGATTGAATGTAGCCATAACTAGTGATTAGTATTAAATTTTTATTTGGTATACAATTGAGCTTATTGCTAATATTTTTATCAAATATAGTAGAGACAAATTGTATGCAAGTTGGAGAACAGTTGAATCTGAGGCCTACAAATGAACATCAACCCGTTTGTATTATACTGATAAAAAATGAAATGTCAACTATTTTCTAACTAACTATCATACCCTTAATCTAAATATATAATTACTCTTTTAAATATTAACGAGGCTAAAATCGGTATAGTATAGAATATTACAAGATCGGTAGTTGCATCTAACATCTATATATAAATGGAAATTTAACTTCATTACAAGTATCTAACTTATAGTGTATACTTATACATGCCTCCGTTAGTCCAAATTTCTTGATCCAATTCCATCTAAATTAAGGTTCCGCAACACAATATTAACATGTTCATGCTAGTAAAACATGTGAGCCTTTTATGGTTCTCCTTCATTTTCATATCTTTAACCAGCACACTACTAGCGCAACCTGAATTATATTCCTATCGCTGTGGCAACCCTGATAACCTCAGTAATTATACGGGAAATAGTACATTCAAAACTAATCTCGACACCACTCTTTCCAACCTCCCCACTACTAACAACGGATTCGGATTCTACAATCTATCAACTGGCCAAGGCATTGATAGAGTCAACGCACTCGCTCTATGTCGAGGCGACATTGATCCAGATTTGTGTCAAACTTGTCTCAATGACTCCATGGTTATGGTGAGAAAAGTATGTCCCAACTCAATATACGTAATAGGGTGGTACCTCCATTGTTCGTTGACATACAGCAATGATACTCTGTTGGGAAATAATAAATTGAATGTTGTTCGTACTTGGAATGCTTCACAAAAGAGTAAGAACGTTGATAAGTTTAACGATGCTTTGAGATCATTGTTGGACAAGCTTAAAGAAGATGCTGCAACTGGGGGTGCGCTAAGAAAGTTTGCCAGTGGGAACACATCGGGCCCTGATTTTATAACTATTTATGCAATCATGCAATGTAGTCCAGATCTATCGAAGCGGGAGTGCATTAGCTGCTTAGGTTTTGCTATGAGATATATAGGACAATTTGATGGTAGTCTTAGAGGACTAGTTCTTGTCCCTAAGTGTAATACTCGATATGCCGAAGCTATATTCTTTAATGAGAGTATAGCTCTTGTCAATCCCCCGCCAGCATCTTCATTACCATCACCACCAGGTATATATGGACGGTGCATATTTTTTGAAAAATGTTTTTCGTGCTTGATAGTTTCATTAGCTGACTTGATTATAAATAATGGACTGAAATTCTCAAGTAAGTTAAATCATAGAGCGTGAATCATATAAACTATATATGAAGTCACCTAAAAGGGAGTCATCATTTTTGCTGTGAAACATCATACATAGTCATGCTGAATTAAATTTGAAAGAATCCGAATTAAATACATAGTAATTAAAGTCATCTATGTGTTAGTTTGTAGAAATTATGGTTAAAAGACCCTTACTGTTTTTTTTATTTTTCTTTTGTTGTCAAATGCATTTTACTCATCGTAGTTGGTGATTAGCCATGCGTTGCTGCTACAAACTGTTCATCCTCATATCTTATGTACTTAAACGTTTTTTTTGAGTAATACATTTAATGTGAAAACCCTTTACAAAAAAAAAGTCATGAAACTAGTAATATAGCATTATAGATTATTTTTTATTTACTCTTTTAATGTCAGATGCATTTTTTTCTCAACGTGGTTAGTACGTGGTTAGCCGTGCATTGGTGCATACATTTACAAATTGATTTAATATGTTGTGAAAGTCATAAAACTAATCGTTTTTTGAAGTAATACATTTACCGACTCGCAATTGGTTTTTTTTTTTCGGTTATAAATGTTCGGAATCGGTTTTTTTCGGTTATAAATTTTCGGAATCGGTTTTTTACCGGTTCGGTTTTTTTCGGTTATAAATGTTCGGAATCGGTTTTTATACCGGTTCGGTTTTTTTGAGAATTTAAAACTTCGAACATTTATTTAATAAACTTGTTAATTATCAAACATTTAATTAAACAATACACCGGAAACATACTAAACAAATACAATCATAACTTTTTATTTGCACCGGAAACAACAAAAAAAAAACCACCATAGACTTTTATTTAAACAAACAAAGTGCAAAAACAAAAATATATAATAACTATTACATTTCGAGCTTCTGCATGACCATCAACCTAAAACATTAGTACTCGAAGTATGTCGAGCTTCGTCAATGCCACAAACGTTATACTCAAGTCCTTTAATTCTTCTAAAAATCATCTAATCGATCCACTTTTACAATATCTAATTCATCACCTCACGCTTCAACTAATCGGATATTCCGGAGGTGATATCCCTAAATTCAACTTCTTCTCTTTCTATAGTTACTTCAACGTCTTCTAATATCGGACCTTCCAACGATGTTTCATGAAGTACCTAGTCAAACTCCGTCCATAAAATCTTACAAACTCATACACATAAATCCACGGATTCTTGGTTCGTCTTGACCTTCTTACCGATATAATTCAACATCCGCTAATAGAAAAGGCCGATTCGGAATCTTCCGTCGAAGCTTAGACCGTAAATAATTCATTAGCCATAGCGGGTAAAATTAAAAAATATTGAGGTTTCCCTTTCTTTCCACCAAGCCAAACGTCAAAGGTTTTAATCTCTTCCGGCTTAAAGTTAATTAAAAAGTTTTAGCCATATAATGACCTAACTCGCTTGTTTGGGCCTGCGTTCCATTGACGCTTTGTATCGTCTTCAAATAAACTATTATACAGGTTTATATTAATGTCATTGGCCATACGTGATGAAGAGTCCTGCCGCATTTAGTCAACAATTGGTTTTGTTTGGTTGACCATATTTGTTGCATAAATACCAAAATAATTATTAAAATTTATCGTTAAATATAAAAACTTGATATTATATAGTCGGGTTCCGGGGTCTTAGCGTCTAACCCAAAGAAAAGTCTAAATTGTTCATTATTCATGTATTAAAAGTTTCAAGCCTTCCGAACATTTAACATGGAATAAGTGCGGCGGAACAAGTAAAAACCAAAGGTAAATTACAAAAATATTTTACAATTTCTTTTTTATAACTTTAACCATTCTCTAAACATTTGACTAGGTGAGGATTTTTAATTTGTCCTAATTTTTACCGTCAAAGCATAAATTTGATAGGGGATAGAGAAGGCGAGGGACGAGATGGCTAGTTGGTAATAAACACCGCGATAAATATAAGATAGTTGCCACTGTAAAAACTATTAGAAAAAATAGTTAAATCATTAGTAGATCTCAATCTTGGTCGCTGTATCGAAACGGACTTATTTCAATTAATAAAGTGTTCATTAAAAGCGTTTAAATTCTCACGTTGTCGTAATATATTTTCAAACATCATGCAAGTAGAATTCCACCTAATATTACTATCATAGCAAGGTCCTAAGGGTTCTTCACCACATTGTTTACAAAAACGTCTATAGTTCATTTGTCGTTCGTTACTCGAACTATATATAGTTACTAATAAACCTCTAAATTTTATCCTTAAACTATCACATATTTTTAATGCCGCTTGCACGGATAAATTTATTACATGAGCAACACAACGGAATAAAAAAAGACTATCTATAACGGGTTTTATACTTAATTTAACAATTATCATACACTATATAATTGGATGCATAATCTAGTGAAATCGAAAAAACTTTAATATCTAAAATATATTCATATTAAAGTATCATGTAAAAATTTTTCTTAAATTAGATCCCGTATGAGAAACCAAATATTTTAAAAAGCAATTGTCCGTTTCATTAATAACCAAGATTCGGGATTAAACCAATAAGCCGTAACGGCTAAATAAGAATTTGTCGTACCATATGGTGCGTCCAGTATCCGTAGTTTTATAGAAACGACCATATTTATAATCACGAAAACCATCAATACTACTTTTTTAGCCGTATTCTCATAATATAAAAGGCATCAATCTTCTAAGATTATACGACTTACATGTTGATACCGCGTTGTAGCCTCCTTTTGATGATCTCCGAAAGCTTGACGTTGTCCGAAGTGGTTGAATGGAAGCGCTTTTTTTATTTTGTTTGAATTACAAACTTCGTAAACAAGTACGAACCGCTTCATTATCAATATAACAACCTAACCATCCGCACCAAATAGTACCGAGATGACGTACATTTTAGGCTAACCGCAATTAACAACCGAAGCTTATGAGTCCGGAGTGTATGTATGGACGCGGGGGTTATAAAATTCATACATTTCTTCAACGCGCCCTTTTCCACCCCATATATCATAATAAACATATCGAAAATAGGAACCAAACATCGCATGTTCCTCATATTTGTCTAATTCGCACCACATCTTCTTCATTTTGTGTAAACTTTTCGTACATGTCTATAGAAATGGAGGATAAGAGGAAGCAGGTGTAAATAGTATAGTGAGTTTTCCATTATAGAGGGATTTGAGAAATTAGAGTATATATATCACGATTAGAGAGAAAAAAAGAGATTAGTGAGTGTTTTTTATGTGTTTTCAACCCCAACCCATTACATGTATTTATACTACCAATCCATGCCCTAAAATCATCAAAAAACACAAAAAAACCAAAAAATCGACTAGTATAACGGTTACTAACCGTTGGGTATTTTTTTTTAAATTCAACCAAAAAAAACGGGTTAAAACCGGTTTTTTTTTAAATTTGTAACGGCTATTTACTGTGGAGTGTTGACCGGTTTTTTTAACCGGTTAAAACCGTTTTTTTTTTTTAAACGCATATAACGGTTATAAAAAAAAATTTAAAAAAATTTAAAAAACCGGTTAAAACCGGTTATTTTAAAAAACCGAGTAAACCCGGGTTTAAAACCGGTAAAAAACCGGTAGCTTATTAAACCCGAAAACCGGTCTAACCGGTTCGGTTATGTTTAACCGGTTCGGTTAAAAAAACCGGTTTTTTTAAAAACCGGTTCCCATTTGCACCTCTAGTGCATACATTTACAAATTGATTTAATATGTTGTGAAAGTGTCATAAAACTAATCGTTTTTTGAAGTAATACATTTACCGAGGAAACCCTTTATAGAGTAGAGTATTTTGATTTAAACTTTTACTTAAATGTATTAATGGTAACGACATTTATAAATTACACTGCAGATGTTGATATTATTTATAAGCATACTAACATAAATTCAGATAAAACTGAAAATTGTGAAAAAGCTTGTCAAATTACCCAACCTATTTTATGTTTTTTTATACTACTGTATTTATAAATCAAAGTTTTTTTATACTACTTTATGGTCTTTTATCAAAAAATAATATATCTATTTTAGGGTTATACAAGATACGATTAAGGCATAAATGTATTGTTCGTGGTTGACTTGATCAAAGGATATTTACTAATCATAAAGTTTGAGGGATTAATCATATTTCTACTTTTAAAAATTAAAATACATAAATTTTTTAGAAATTCTTAATTTGCTGAAATATGAAGAAAACACTTATTTGGAACAATTCAAAATATAAATGTGGACACTTATTTTGAAAATAGTGAGAGTGATAGTTTATGATGAGCTATTTGATTATGTCTTACGTCTGTAAGGAAACTGAATTTGGTTATGCTAATTATATTATTAACTTTTTTTTATGCAAAAGGTGAATGATATATTATTAATTATATTATTAACTTGATTACGTCGTTCATTGTTTAACTAGACTTGTTACTTTCTCAGGGAAAAAGAGAAACACCATGAGAATTGTGACAATTGTAAGCGTTACTATGACATTCATTGGTGTCATTATAGTTGCTTCAGTTTGTATCTTTATGAGATTGAAGAAGAAGAAGAAGAGGCAAATCCCACCTATACTCCCTAATAGTAAGTTTCAAGTCCGTATATAGCTTCAATGTTCACAGTATGACAAACTCAAGGATCAACGGATTATAATTCATAAGTGATAGGCTTTTGGTGTGTCATTGTCTGTTTTGTCTAGACTAGTAAATAAGAGGTTAGTCAGTTAAGTGGTCGATACGTCGGATGCATATGTGAAAAAAGGTGTTGACACGATCTAGGAACTATATAAATTTGTTGCTTATAAAAAATGGAAAATTATCAAATTGACCATGACAGGACATACGGCGGGTTGCCAGTGGCAGCTCGTGCAACGAATATATATTTTTCGTCGTTGTCGTGTATTGTCATGAAATTCGTCAGATTTTAAAATAGAAAATGTGTCCTATAAAAAAACTTGTGCAACAACTTTAGGTTATGATCTTGACAAATAGTGTAAATTACTACTTACTACATAAGACAACACAGTCTTTAGTTGCAAGACAATCTTCTAATCAACTCTTTTTATTTCATTCTACTAGCTGAAAGTATGGATATTGGCACTGCTGAATCTTTTCAATATGACTTTAGTACAATGCAAGTTGCAACAAATGACTTTTCTGAAGACAATAAGCTGGGACAAGGTGGATTTGGAGCAGTTTACAAGGTATAATCTAACAGACACATCTTGCTAGTAGTTATTATGCGTCAGCATGAGAAGTTATTTTATTAATAAGCATTCATATATGCCATCACATTATTTACATACAGGGAGTGCTTGAAGATGGATACCAAGTAGCAGTAAAGAGGTTAGCAAACGATTCTGGACAAGGTGATGTAGAATTCAAGAATGAGGTTTTGCTACTTGCGAAGCTCCAACATCGTAATTTGGTTAGGTTGCTTGGTTTTAGCACACAAGGAAGCGAGCGACTTCTCATATACGAGTTCTTGCCAAATGTTAGTCTTGATCAATTCATATTTGGTATGTTCTCACTAACTAGTAATTACTCCATTTGAGGGTTTCATAATCCATTTAGCAATGAATTCTGACACTATAAATAGCAAATAAAAGCCTAGCTTGGCTGGTTTACAGGCGGTAACTTCTTTTCATCCTTGAAAAAAAAAGACCTAGTTACTTTAGTACGAATACATTCTTTGTTGTTTAAACTATGGGAAATGCCAACACATAGTAAGCAAAGATCCCAAATTTAACAATGCGCGCAAGCTAAGTATGACCTTCTTTCTCATGAAAAAAAACTAATGTTTGTTATATATTTACGAGCGAGTGTTAATTATCACAAATATAAGTATGAAATATAATTTATGACAAATTTAGGGATCAAATGTTGTTCAATTTTGACAAAGTTTTCTTATATTATTGAAGATTGAACTTTTACTGCGTTTGATAAGAGATACAAGCTATTACTTTTTTTTGTATGGCAAATTATATTATAGAGAACCTAATAAGGATTAAAAAACCACTCAATCCAAGTGTTATAATGATACAAACGCTTTATGTCATTTAGGAAAAGGTTTTTCTTTGGCTTCATGCAAGAGAGAAATGAAGGCATACCTCGCATTATCTTTTAGCTTGCTGGTTACCTTTCTTGTTAATTGTGACATGAATTAAGCATAGATGGTATAAATAACAAATTTATTATGGTGCTTGTAGATCCATTGAAACGTACACTTCTTGATTGGGAAAAACGGTACAAAATCATCACTGGAGTTGCCAAGGGACTTTTATACCTTCATGAAGATTCTCGCCTAAAAATAATTCATCGTGATATGAAAGCTAGTAATGTTTTGTTAGATGCAGAAATGAATGCAAAAATTGCAGATTTTGGCATGGCAAGGTTGTTTAAACAAGAGGAAACTCAAGCCAACACTAGTCTAATTGTTGGAACCCAGTAAGTGTTATACACATACCTTGCTACCTACAAATTACAATAACCAAATTAATTAGAACTTCTTTAGCTATACACAGAGCAAAAAATTTTGTTCTGGGTGGGCCAAATAGTTAATTAGCACTTACCAGAAAAGTAAAACTATAAGACATAAGTTAAAATTAATTGGGTAACAAACCGTAGATACTTCCTAAGCTTGAAAGTAAAAATGCAAATAAGCTTGCTGTCATATTGTAGTTTGTTGAGTGGGCCAAATACTCTATAACAAATAAAGACATCAAGTTATTCGAATTTAAAGTATATAATAGAAAAATGTGACAACTTTGGGGTCTGCCATGGCCAACCCAACTACCAACGTAGCTCCGTCCCTGGCAATACATATGGTTGCTACCCATTTGTAGAACGCTTAAGCACTTGGCTGATGAGGGCACTTTATGTACATCTTGACAAGTGCTAGGTTAATCGCGTGTTGCCCTTTTAGTATGCCTATCTTTGTTAGTACGTGTTTTTTTGTCCTTTTTTTGTTTTGATTTTTTTTGTAATTGACTAATTAAGATATTTATGCTAGTGCCTAGCAATTTTAATTTTCCCGCTCTACGCTTATTTTTTATAGGGGTTATATGGCGCCAGAATACATCATGCAAGGCCACTTTTCAGTAAAATCGGATGTCTTTAGCTTTGGAGTGTTGGTACTAGAGATGGTAGCAGGTCAAAGGAGCCAATGTTTTCACCATGGCGAGAGCATCCAAGATCTTCTAAGCTTTGTATGTACCTATATATTTCATTACGTAAATAAATTTCCATTCTAGTTTTAACATTCTGAATAAAGAACTTTTGTTTTTTGTTTAGGCATGGAAGAGTTGGGAAAATGGGACATGGTCAGATATGATAGATCCCACATTGAAGACAGAAACATGTTCAGTGCGTGGCATCATTAGAATTATTCACATCGGGTTATTATGCATTCAAGAAAATGTTACTGACAGGCCAACAATGGGTTCAGTTGTACTTATGCTTAATAGCTTGTCTATCACACTTCCATTACCATCACAACCTGCATTTTTCATGCGTAGTAGTTGTACCAATCCAGAAATGCCGCTTCTTATGGAGTTTAGTTCTTCGACGGATAGTAGTGGTTTAGAAAAACATGAAACATATTCATGGACAAAGTCAAGATCGTCTCAGTTCTCAGTAAATGATGTTCAGATCATTACTAGATAGGTGTCTAGAATGCACTTGATACGATACATGCAAATCTTATTTTTTCTTTAAGAAACTTATTATCATTGTACCTCTTATGATTATATTAGAAACACCCAAAAGGATATTTGATATGAATCTTTTAGCCTAGTATTTATAATTGAAGATGATGTTGTTGGGAAAGAGTGTGAGTGTATATATTGTTTGGGTCTATATGAGTGTTGGTGAGAGAAGCAAGAAACACATAAGAATGATTGGATTAGTGAAAGACTTTAAAGACAAAAGGTGTTCATGATCATCTTATTGTTGACAAAAATCCTTTTGGACATCAAATGTTTGAATCTGTAATTATTTTTGTCGTTTGTGCACTGCCACACATAGCAATATAATACTTCCTCCGTCCTAGATCTATTGTCCACCAACAAAAAATGAGATTTGAGATGACGGTAATAAATCTCAAATTTAATTAATGATATGTCTCTTTTATCCTTATATTTAATGCATTGTTTCTCTTAGATGAAAGCTATTAAAAGTTGAGGGAGACGGAGGGAAGGAGGGAGGGAGTCGCGTGTATATGCGCGAGCGTGTGTACGTGAAATTTGAAGAAAATGACATATTAGGCCAAAAACCGGAATTCGCAAGGGCTTTATACAACATGAAAAAGAAAAAAAACTTTAAGATTTTTGCAACTTGAATCCAATGCAGCTCTCAAAATCAGCAACTAGTTCATGTGACTTCAAGAAATGACAAACAAACCCTTAACTAAAAGAGTAAAAAATAACTTATTTTGTTCGGGTGATCATGGTAATTTCCGACCATTTGGACGGCTGATTCATGAGGTTTGAACTCATCATCAAACAGAAACAAAACGGGAAAATCTATGACTTTTCATAATGTTAACGTGAGTACATACGTTGTTTACATAGCAGGAATTAATCTTCACTTGTGACGTATGTCAAGAAGAGTTAACGTGGGCATAGGTGCTGACTCGGTAAAGTTGACCTTGTTTCTTAGTAGTATTAGTCATATAACTGGACAAAGGTGTGAACTAGGTTGTTTTTTAGTAGTCAAATATTCAACATATTAACGTGGCTCACTTTCATTTTCATGTATTTAACCACTTCTTTAGGTGATACTGATTACGCTGTCGTTGGGATATGTGCATATATCAAATAATATATGTCTGAAAAAGTACGTGAGCCTATATGGGATATGTGCATATATCAAATAATATATGTCTGGAAAAGTACGTGAGCCTATAGGGCACATGCGTATACATAGATGATACATTTATTAATGTAATAAATATATTTATAGTATATTAACAAGCATGATTACCCGCGCGTTGCTGCGTGTCGTTAATTTTTTTCGCGTAGTTGCGAGGCATTACTATTTTTAATTTATTTTTTTTGTGTGGTTTTATTTTTTCGTCCTCGTATTTAATAGTTTATTTTTTTTCTTATATGGGCTTATGTGTGAGACTCAAGTTTAAAGATTTCTTTTTTTGGCTATATGGGTTTTTTTTTAATATAATTTTATGGGAACATGGCCTTTTTTTATTGTATTCTGTGTGGGTTTATTTTTTCGGTCTCATGTTTAATAGTGCGGGTTAATTTTTGCGTTAAAATTTTATTTTTATTCTTTTCTATTTTTTATTTGTGCGGGTTTATTTTTTCGGTCTCATGTTTAATAGTGCGGGTTAATTTTTGCGTTAAAATTTTATTTTTATTCTTTTCTATTTTTTATTTGTGCGGGTTTATTTTTTCGGTCTCATGTTTAATAGTTTGTTTTTTTATATATGGGCTTATGTGTTGGGCCTCATGTCGCGGGTATTTTTTTTTATCTTAATAAGTCAATATTTTTGTAATTTTTTTTTCTATTTTGTGCCGAGCGTTTTTTTTACATTGCCTAAAAAAAAAGCCAAATGGGTTGGCCCAAATTGGGAGCCCAAAGGGCCGAGCACTGTAGCGTGTGGAACAAAACTACGTCGTTTTATTCTACGCGAGGCATTATTATTTTTATTTTTTTTTATTTTGTGCGGTTTTATTTTTTCGGCCTCATGTTTAATAGTTTGTTTTTTTTCTTATATGGGCTTATGTGTGGGGCTTATGTTTAAAGGTTTCTTTTTTTGGCTATACGGGTTTTTTTTAATATAATTTTATGGGAACATGGGCTTTAAATGAGAATCGCGCGTTACTGCAGGGCGTTTTTTAATTGTATTGTGTGCGGGTTTATTTTTTCGGTCTCATGTTTAATAGTGCGGGTTAATTTTTGCGTTAAAATTTTATTTTTATTCTTTTCTATTTTTTATTTGTGCGGGTTTATTTTTTCGGTCTCATGTTTAATAGTTTGTTTTTTTTATATGGGCTTATGTGTTGGGCCTCATGTCGCGAGTATTTTTTTATCTGAATAAGTCAATATTTTTGTAGTTTTTTTTTTCTATTTTATGCCGAGCGGTTTTTTTTACATTGCCTACAAAAAAAATGCCAAATGGGCCGGCCCAAATTGGGAGCCCATTGGGCCGGGTACTGTAGCGACGCTGCCAAAAACGGCAGCGTTTTAACTCCTTTATAGTATATATATATATATATATATAATTATATTAATATGTTTCGCGAAATATTTAAAACGGTCTTTAATTATAACGTTAGACGTTATAACTAATTAATAGATAAGGCTAATCATCGAAAAAATCATCATACTTACCACTATATACTTAAAGACGTCAAAATAATTGCTTATGTGATCGTTAAAGTGACTTTTTTGAGTTTTTTTAGCATCCATGATCATTTTACCCTTGAGATTATATAAATGGTCCATGTAGCAACATTACATAAATGGCCCCTTAAGTGTTATATTAAAAAAAATCCTAATGTATTAATAAAAATGGTCCACACCCATTCCTTTGAGCGAAAAATTTCGCAATACCCGGTTGGAATTTGTGTTGTCTCAAAATATCCCTGACAAACACATTTATTCAAAATACCCATTTAAATCGCGTCTCCCCCCACTCGATTTACTTTTGGACACATGTCGACCTCATACGCAATTTTGAGAAATTAAAAAAAAATAATAATAAATAAAAAAAGTGGATCGAGTTTTGAAACACTCGATTTACATTTATTTCAAATATCAAAAAAAAAAAAAAAAAAAAAAAAAAAAAAAAAAAATTTATTGAAAAAAAATTGTGGATCGCGTTTTATAGCCCTCGATTTACATTTCAATTTTTTTTTTTTTTTTTTTTTACAAAATGGTAGATCGCGTGAGCCCCCCCTCGATTTACTTTTTTTTTTTTAATGTCTGGTGATATAAATTTAGAGTTTAGGGTATACATGTTTTGTTTATTCAAATTACAAGAATCTTGGGTATTTTTGAGTACGGTATTTGATTACTCAAAAAGTTTTATTTATAAAATTTATTTGGTTATACTGTGTAGTCCTTTGATGAACTCCTACTTAATGAATAAATTTCCTAAAATTAGTGTTTAATAATGCATAAGATATGATCAAAAGTAGTGTCAGTTGTCTCATGTTATTTGTGTTTAAATAAAAAATTGAAAAAATTTTACGATCGTGTAAACCATATCAGCAAAGCGAATGCAACAAGGCTAACATTTGTTCTTTTCCAAAAATAGCTTCTTTCATCAGTGATTCTTGTAGTTTCAGTAATGACAGTTAACCTAAACGTTTTCTAAGGTTACTAGCCATTTATTAGAAAATGAAAAATAAACTTAATAACTTGTGTAATGTGAAAAATGTATGTGAGTAAGAAATGCTTAAAATATGTTGTCATTTAATAGAAAATTACTTAGTCAGATACTTTAGTAAAATCCGCTGTAAAATTTGAAGTGAAAGACAACCATTGTCATTGAGTTGTCTTATCTGTGTACAGAAAAAAAAAATTGTGTTGTCTAATCATGTGTCATAAATCACGTGAAAATCCGCAGGGGGGGGGGGGGATAGAAAAACCAAGATTTTTTATTTATGTTGACTGAGTACTTTTTTTAGATGCGTTAAAAAATAAAAAATGAAAAAAAAAATTTGATTCAAAAGTAATTGATTCACATATATATTGAAAAATACTTATACATAACAATAAAACCACATACAATCTCTTTTGATTGGCAACTATTTAACACAAAACTGGAAACAAAACAACAGTAAACTAACAGGAACACCCATGGTTGTCGTTGTGGGTATTTACAATCAAAATTTTATAGGATCTAATTGCCATGTAATTGTATAACGAAGTGTTGCTTTTTTTGCAGAAATGCTCCTCAACAATTGTTGTCTTGTCGTATAATGATGTTTGTGGTATGGTATATCTGCTTCATAGTGTCATAGTAAAGCATGTAATCCGTAGGTATACGGCTTTGTTGTAGGAAGAGTTTGCAACCTTGTTATTTGTAACGAAAAAAACGAACGGATATTCATTTCCTCTTATACGTTTTAAGTTGCAACAACAATTGATGTTCTAGAGTTTCCTCCTCCTATGAATCATCGCCTTTGTAATTTTAAAACAATTGCTTGACGTGCCTCAGTTTCTCCATAAGCCATGTAGTATGTTAGTGGAGAGAAGAAGTGTATGTATGAGAGACAAGTTTCTATTATAGATGATAGCATAGTTGATATAGGGGCAATAGCATGGAGGTCTGTGTCACGATTCCTGAAATAGTCAAAAAACACTAACAAATATGATATTTATAAGTGGAAATTGTCCATAATTTCATTCAATCACAAAAAAATTTTAAGAGTATACCATAAACAACTGTCCATTCACTGTTTAATTAATATTAGATAGGAACATAAAAGTTGTACATTAAAAAGACAAATTGTTTAATACAATATTGAGTTAACATGAATATTAGTACAAATGATTCTTCAAATGTTGTTGTTGAACTTGTTTTTATTTTTCCGTTTTCTGTCAATTGATAAGACAGCTTAGTGATTCCATCTTGTTGTTTTTAAGTTCATCTGAAAAAGATAACTCGAATGATTCTTCCTTTGAATCTATTGATAGTGAATCAACATAGAGCTATAGTATCTATCTCGTCCTTGATACCTTTGTTTCCTATCGTATTCAAAGTGTTTCTTGTACTGCCATTCAACCATTTGGTCGGAATTGTTACTTATTTGGTGTTTCCTCCTGCCTTATAATGCCATCATTTTCACTTCAATAGTCCAGTTTATGACATGGTATTATTTCAGCCAAGCTAGCTTTTGGGAAAATGTATTGTGTATAACAATAATTGACATAAAAACCAATATGGTCAATATAGATTTCCAATTTGTATTGCGCTGAACATATATCAAACATGACATGCATATCATAGTTGTTTCTAAGCTTAATGGTTACTGAAAATCCATTGTGTGGTATTTTATAATAAAGAGCATGAATGTTTGTACCTACAATATTTAACAAATATTCTTTCAGATCTTCTAAGTTTCATTCTTGAATGTTTAGAATGTTGAATGTTCACCGTTCTGCATCCTGTTTTTCTTTTCATACGAGCACCAACTGACCACTATTATGAACCACAAAATATGAAAACGGTTTCGCGTGAAGGGTGTATAAGCTTTAGTTTTATTAATAAAACCTAGTTCCCCAAGTAATTCATAGTAGTCAAACTTTTTTTTAATTTTTTTTTTGCATTTGATGTAGATAGCTGATTGATTCTTCTAGTTTTATTTTAGTTTTCTTTAGAAATGACACCTGCAAATGATTCTTCCAAAGAACCATACGATTTGCAAATCAACACCGTGCTTAAATCTATTTGAGTATGAGACACGAAAATCTGGAGCTTCCCAGCAACTTTTGCAATGTCATACATAACATTAGTATGATAATCATTTTTAATTTGTTTCATACCTGATAATGCGTAGTTTGGTGGCAACCAAGTAGTAAGATATTGAATTACTTGGTATTTTCCATTTTAATAGATAACCATAATCTTCAAAACCCATTTGTGAACGTAATATTCAGTAATGAACCATGTGTTGTAGGTTAAAGGGGGTTAACTTTTAAATTCTTCCGTTGTGTGTTTTACATCGAACTCGACGAAAGTTTATCTGATGAAGTCGACATCTTTGGAATGTAAGAAATGTTAATTGAAATGAATTTGTTGAAAATATTGAGTTGAACATCTTTGGTATATATATAATAATTGCGAATGCTAAAGTTGTACCCATCATATTGTTTTTTCAATATATCAATTATTTTATTGTTACACACTAGAACAAGGACATTACATGCTACAAACAATTATTAAAAATTGTTACTTAGTACCTAGTCAAATACTTTAAATGATGACAATAAATTGGCGTTTAATATGCTAAGTGAATGCAATCTAGTGTCAATGACTTGTCAAGTCAAGTATGTATTTGTAGTGATTGAGTTTTCCAATATAACATTGTTTTGTCATATATATATGATAAATCGCGTACAATGCTACGTGATCCACTTAGTGTCAGGGACTTGTCAAGTCAATGTTTCTATTATGTCAATAATAATTTGTATACTGGTGTATTGACATGTCAATAATAATTTGTATACTGGTGTATTGACATGTCTAGTCATTGTTGGCCATAAAACATGTTAGTAGTTAATGATTCAATTTTTAAAATTGCAGTAGATAATAAATGTCATTACCGTTCCATTACCCCTCTAAAGTGTTGGTTACAATATTTAAAGATACAATGTTTAATAGTAATGGAAGTGTTTATTGAGGTACATACATATTTAATTGAAATACAAATATATTACATCATTATAATGATGACAATTAAATTTTTATTACAACAAACCAACAGAAAGCATAATAACATACAATTTTCTAGAATTCAAATGAAGTTTAAACCAAATTGAAACCATTCGAGTTATATCATCTAGATGTTGCGCATCATACTGCTGAGAGTTGTATTGTTCATACATTTGAGATGATTCTGTGTAATGTCCAGTGTATGGTTGAGAGGTGTTTGCGAAATGTTGGTCGTAAGGTTTGCGATGGATATGGTGTTTTGGCAGTAAGTTGATGTTATTGTTGTTCAGCGTATTTGTTGTTATTGTGTAATGGTTAATATTATTGAAAGTGTTGTCAAACTGTTGAGTTGGGTTGTTGAAAGATGGTTGGTTTGTTTTTTGTGTAAATTGTTGATCATTGAGTGTACTTATGTTGACCAGGCGTTTTGAACGACAAAGTGTTGATCCACATCCGATCACGTCTGTGTCCCGTTTGTGTGTGCATCGGGTACAAAACAGTATATTCTTGGCTCCTCTCCTTGAAATGTATAGCTTTCTATTTTTAGGAACGGTTCCAGGTTGTTGTGTACCATAAGGCGAGAGGAATAATGTAAAGACAAAAGTAGACTTTTTGAAATAATCACTGAAATTCACCATTGGTTGCATATTTCCAAGTGAAGAATGGACTCAGAAAAAGTGGCATGATATTTTGGTTTTTAAACAATCCGCCATATAATGAGACAATCTGTCAAACCCAAAAACTGTTATAGCTATTACGTGACCACACGTAAGCCAGAAAGTATCCATTTACGACATTCCACAAATGCCTATAATGGCCTGTTGTAAGTTGACGTTCACGAATGTACAGACCCGTCAGAAACTTCGTATGATATGCCATACACCTAAACAACCCATGTCGCACTTTTCAGCTTTTTTTTGCCACTTTGTTTGCTGCCCAATCTGTTATTTCGTACGTCATATTTGCTACAATAGTAGATAAACAAGAATGAATATAGAAGTTGTTATCAACGAAAAAATAGTTGTATATTATGTTTTCAAATAATAATAAATCCTGCCAGTTGTCCGACGTTATAGTACCATTCTTGCAACCAGCGCACGGTACGTCCCCGCTAACTTTATACCACGGGCTCTTTGTTCTATATAATACCACAACAAGCATTGACATAAAAAAAGTATGGACTCCATCACTTATTTGAAGTCATGGAAATTGTAACGCACTAGAGGGCAATGCGCTCGTGACCATCTTTGAGGACCAGCTCTACAAAGCTTTTCATGTGCATCAGGCTGAACAATTTGTAGTGTGTTCATGTTCGTTGCATAGTCTTCTCGTGTATATGCCTTGCATATTTTCCAGAATAAACCTTTTCTTTTTTTGTTTTTCAATCCTAGGTTCATCATAAGATGACGACAACATACAGCATTGATCATAGAAATGCAAAGGGAATTCCATTTTCTACTGCCAAAGCTAATAAGCAGCATCCTATCAAATATGAATAGCAAATAGGATATCACCAATGCATTCTTTGAGAACGTCATCCACCATGACCAACATGGGACCTGTTTCCCCTTGCATTATACCAATTGCAATCGCAACAATCTGATAGTTTATTCCATCCATGCAACAGCTACCCCGAAGATTTTGTTTCCTTGTATATAACCCATTAAATGCGCAGCATCGATCATAAGCACGGGGCGTAGATAATTAAGGAACGTACGAATCTGTAATAAAAGATTATAAACATACTTTTATGATGTAATAGAATTATATTATTTAGATTTTGTGAGCAACACTTACCGAAGCACCAATGGCAATGAATAACATCCGAAAAAACGCTTCGTTACTCAGTTACCTGTTTTGAAAAACGTGTTACTGTCCCTTGATTTTTTTTTTCTATGTTATAACAATAAAAACGGGACATTTCATATGCTCGTAGGGAGAACTCCCTCACCTGATTGATACTTAAAGTGCATCCCTTTCATGCTTGTTGTAAGAAATATGTATTTTTATATTCTAAAAAGAAACTTTGTTGTATATCTTTCCTCTTAAATTCCGTTTTTTGGGACCTATCTTGTACATTTTGGAGTAAAAGGTGACCATGACTTTTTTGTTGCAATTTGATGGTTAGGATATGTTTGAGTCTTGAACAAGTGTGAACAACATTAAGATAGTAATTAATATTCTTGTATTATCCCCACAGGGATGACCCGCAGAACCAATCACAAAAATGTTCATAAAATGATAGCATTTTAAGTAACATCTTCCTCCGGGTCTGATCTGTCAGTTACAAAATGGTAACCTAACGCTTAAGCTTTCAACCTAACAGCCAAAGATCAAAGATACTTTGTTTTCAAAATCTTAACCCTTTTCCAACTTTCTGAATGTTGACTATACAGCTTTGAAATATTAGGTTTGCCTGTAAATTGGTGTCTCCAGAAGTCAGGCTCAATGACATGAACATTTGCCATTTTATATGGATTTTGTTTTTGGCGTTATCATAACACATCATCTGTGTTATATTCGTTTGATCTGAAGGCGAAATGAAACTCAGGATTTAAAAATGGGCTCATTTCATGTGTAAGGAAAAAACAAGTCATTCAAATGATACGATGTAATTTCTTGATTAGATGGGCCTTCATTTTCTAAAGTTGTTGATTCAAAAAAATTAAAGAACATATTTTTTTGTTCAGAAACAAACAAATGTGCAAATTCATCATTGGAGTTACAAGCACACCCAACAAAAAATTGTACCTCAGCGTCGTCTGTGATATCAACAGCAAAGTCAAATGACGAGAGCTTAAACGATAAGTTTATCACAGCATTTGCTTCCAACTTGAATTTCTGCATCACCATTTCATGTAACATTGATGTTGTCAAATCTTCTGACAATATGGAACCTCGTTGGGTTTCATTAAAATGAATTAAACACTTGAATTTTTTTATATTTGACGCCATTTTTCTTAAGGTTGAGTTTAGAATGTTATGAATACATATTCGTTTCAAGAACTATATATCTATATTAAAAAATGTAGATCGCGCAAAGTTAAGCGTGATCTACTCAATGTAAGAGAGTTGTCCTATCAACGCTTTTAAATAAAAGTTAAAAAATGTAGATCGCGCAAAGTTAAGCGTGATCTTACTCAATGTAACTAGAGTTTGTCCTATCAACGCTTTTTAAATAAAAGTTAAAAAATGTAGATCGCGCAAAGTTAAGCGTGATATACCAATGTCAGAGAGTTGTCCTATCAACGCTTTTAAATAAAAAGTTAAAATGTAACGCGCAAAGTTAAGCGAGATCTACTCCAATGTTCAAGAGTTGTCATATACTTTACTAAATCGCGTGTAATTATGAAGTGATAGACAACATTGTCATGAGTTGTCTTATCTAACAGAAAAAAAAAACATTTTGTCCTGTCGCAACTCCTTTAATTTTTCAAAATTTTCCTTTAAAAAATGCCCTCTACAATTTCCTCAATTTGTCACAAAAGCACTTACTTATCAATCTTTAAAATGGATTCCAATTTCAATAACGAAAATGAACCATGGGAATTCAGTCTAGATATAGATGATTCCGATCTTCAGTTAACACCCGTTGTGCGTTCCTATAGTAGCACACATGTTGAACCATCTTCCTCAACCTCAAACCCAGTTAGGTATAATACCCTGTCCTGCGGACTGTCAGGCAGAGCCAAGCTACTAAAAGAAAAATGTATTTATTCTTGATCCGGATGGGGTTTTAATGTCGACACAAGATTATATTCAGAAAGTTGTGTGAGGATGTGGGTGAGGAATGCTGATTTTAACAGTGGTCGTGGGTTAGCGCCACTAACTATTAATGCATTTGTGTAGGCACAGTAACTGATATTTTGTGAGACATTGACAACTTCATCTTCAAAAGGAAAACTGGGAACAGTTTTGCAATCGTCAGTCTTGTTCTCCGAATGTCTTGGAGAATTAAACGTGAACTCTGAAAGATCTATCGGTACAGTAACCTATAACAATAAACTACAAAGTCCTTGACGAAATGGGTAGTTATTTTAAAGGACATTTTCTTGTAGGAGCTCGACTGCTATGATACTGCTAATGTCTTAGTTTTTATTCCCTACACCATACAAAGCTTACCTTAACATTACAAAAATAAATGTGGATGAGGTTTTCCGTAAGGATACAGATCATGAAGTGACAGTGTTTAACCTTAACATTAATCATGTAAAATGTTTATTTATAATTTATGTAATGTTTTTATTATATATGTTGAATGTTTTTATATATATAACTTGTGAAGTGGCCCTAACGTTTTCTAGGTTACTATTTATAGAAAATGAAGTGATAGACAACATTGTCATTGAGTTGTCTTATCTGTTACAGCAAAAAAAAATTGTGTTGTCAAATAACATGTCGGTCCATTCATAATACAACATTACACCAAAAAAACATATCAATTAATCGAATATCAAAGAAGATTCAAAGTAAAATACAATAATATTTCACGCAACGTTACTTTCAACATACAACACATACAATTTTCAAAACTAATCATAACCACAATCTCTAGTATCCTCACACCTACACATATAAAAAGTTGTACACATATGATTTCTAAAACTCTCAAAAAACTGTTGAGTATCACCTTGCACTACTGGCTTTGTTTGTGAACAAAACAATATAATTCACCAACATGTGATGACACCAACATTCTGACATGTTTGGTTTTTGAGTGGACATCTATTTTTTGTAAGATAAGCCAAACCAATTCATTTATGAGATACTGAAAATAATGCTTCGTCTAGTTTCATCTAAACAACCATCGATCTTCCAAAATATATTAACACGGGGTCCAGCAATAATTAGTCGCGATAAGACACTTCCTCATCCTTGTTTTCCTCACTAAACATGGAGTCAAACACGTAAAAATGAGAATCGGCTAAATCTATAACACCCGTGGCCCAATGATTTCCAGCAACATGTATTGCCAAAACACCTACAAAGATAAAAACAACTACTAAAATACAGAATCATGCATAGAAGGGTTTTATTAAAAGTTTTATAACGAAATAAACTAAACAAATAAGTACCCAATCAACATCATTCCAGGAATGGATAACGACGCTGGAACCAACCAATGTTCCAAATACTAGGGTCATTATGAAGGATAAAATTGGTTGTTCTCTGGAATACACTTATTGTACTAGTAATAGGCCACATGTCACCGTTGGCATGAGAAGGCCTCCTCCTAATCATTAACTCCATCACGCAGTTCATGTGCTGATTCAAAACATTGTAACAAAAAAAATAGAGATGTTTTGGCTAAAGAGATTTAAAAAGTTACTCATAACAACAATATTAAAATTGAATAAAAATCTTACCTCTCCACTCAAACAACCAATTAGGGCCAATAAACTTCTCGGCATGTCAGGCTACAGACAAATGAGGGACCAATTCACCGCCAAAAAACTAACTGGTACTATATAACCACTCATATATCAGCTCCAAGTAAATCTGATAAAGGTTATTAGCAAACGCATTATGTTTCAACTTTCGACTCCGCACCCTAATCAACCAAGTTAATAACCAATATTAGATACACCTACTTACATTGATTTTATTTGTTCATTATATACAAGATTTTATAAAATACCATGGCAGGGACCACGTTCTATAGAACAAGATATTTGACCAGTGAATAGGGAACCAAAAAAAAACTTAACGTTATTCTCTTCGTTCCATTGTAACCCCTCAAAAACACCCCCAGAGATTCAAAAGTCGATAAATTAGCTGTGTAACCCGTTATATTAATATAAGAAACACGCATACGCTGCAAAGGTACCATAGTAGAAGGAGCTTGAGAATCGTAAAAGGAGTTTACTAGTACTTTGCTAGGTAACTTGAATGCACAATCGTCGCCATATAAAACTCGATTAGAATATTCTAAAAAACATTTAATAAAAATTTATTACTTCATGATGGTATTAATATATAATTAAAATTCGATATTATAAAAATAGGATTAACCTGGTCAACTATGGCTTCAACAACATTTGCGGCTCAATATTGGTTTACAAATTTGGCCTAACCATATAGATGGCGGCTGACCCAAGACGAATAATAGGAACCAGGCATGCACGAGGCCGCCAATAAGACTGGCCGACTGCACTTGCATCTGTCCTTTGCCAATCAATGAACTAGATGGGAGCCCCCATCACTGCATTGGGGTTTGGAAAATTTGTTGTGAGCACCCAAAATTATCCATTCCATTGAATGAAGAACGGACCATCTATGAACACCCATAATTATACAAAATTATATAATTATATTTAGCAAACACTTTTATTAAATCTAAAAAAATTATACCTGCATGCTTCGGAATTCACTAAAATCGCTAAAACCATAATGTTGTCCAACAACAATCGGTATTGTATTCTCTTGTCGCACCGGCCGAGCATTCATCTCTTCCCTAAATTTTTTCATTTCTTCCTTAATGTCATCAACCATCATTTTATTTCTAGTCAAAGTCAGCTTTTTTTCAACAAACTGTCGGTAAATTTTCTGAGGGAATTCATGCAAATTTTGACGGCATTATATCAAAAGTACTCCGTTCAAGTGATCAAAAAAAGGCCTTCGAATTAAGCCTTACTAGAAATCCCACCTAGTGCCCGATCGAGCCTACATTATCGTTCACGTGTCAAACTAGCCGCACGTATAATTTCCCCTTTAAAAATAGACATTCATTATAAGATTAATTAAAATAATTCAACTACTAAACTATTAACATCAATAAAACTCATCTTCGCAAAAGGAATTAACCATCTCTCAAAAAACTTCCCCATTTTTCTTCCACAAGTACAACACTAGGGTACCGATCAGTAACATAAAAATACCGGATCGAAGTTACTACTCCGGAAAAGACTCCAAAATCCAAGTCTAAAAAAAACACCATTGTTTTAATTATTTTACATTATACATATAACTTAAATGCCGAATAAAAAATTATAAACTTATATTGACATACCATGAAAGCCCAAGTATATCCACACAGTGAATAACGTTTTATCGCATCATAAACATTTGTAGTACTCTTCGACAGTTAGAAATGCGACCAAGCGTCTGACGTTTGCATTCCTAAGGTTGGGGCAATACAATTGCCCGACATAATGAAAACCCCAAGGATATTTGTTCCAAGCGACTCTATCATTTGCTATTCTTAACAACCACTGCTAAGAGGGACAATTACGTCTATTCTCCGCACCTAATAAAATAAGTTGCAAGATGCCTAGACAACAAAGGCCAACAGCATCGTCGTCGTATAATTCAGCAAAATGTAGGGCCACTAATCGCATTTACTTATTTCCGAAAAACACGTAAAGTTGCCCATCAAAATGTGACGGAAACACACGCCGCTAAAAGGAAGATTTTTTTTGTTGTCATTACTCCTCCCAAATTTTCTACCCCAAAACCTTAAAAACCCATTACTAGCAGAATTCCTCTCTAACCCAAATTGTATACTTAAATCATTAGTTATATAGTAATTCAAAGGGACATTTTCATCATCATCATTTTCATCGTAAATTTGGCAACCTAACATAAAATGTATTAATATACAATTCTCTAAAAAATCAGTTTGATCTAATACCCAACCAAAACAGGATAGCCTAAACAATTCTTCCCGAGAAGTGCCACTAATTAAATTCTATTAATTCTTTTAAAGCACTTATAAACTTATCTTCTACATGTAACAAGAACATGAAGGAACCTAAATATAACAAATAAATAAATAACCATATATTACTACACACAACACCAAAAAAAACACATATATTAAAAATATAATAATATATAAATATATATAATAAAAAATATATATATATATATATATATATATATATATATCCAATAATCAAATATCAAATGATACAAAAGTGAACAATTATAATTACATCGTAACCGCTCAAATCCATCTAGTAATAAACAAGTAACCGACGAAAATCACCAACAATACCACTCTGAAAACCTCAAACAATTAGAAACCACAAACAATAAACCTTCAATGCAACATTCAATGCAAACACCAATTCTATATCCGTTAGAACTAATTACACCAACGTCAAACTTCTTTTATCGTTTGAAAGTAAAAAATTTATTTTTTTTTTTTTTTGGAGAGACATACATCACTAAAATCCTATTCAAACATTTCATGATACTGAGTTTGTTTACTTACTGTGTGTTACTATTCCCATGCAAATCCTAAATACAAAAAAAAAAGTAATCGTGGGTGAAAAAAAAATACCACGCGATCTACAAGTAAAAGACAAAAAAAAAATTGTAAATCCAACCCTTAGGGCAACGCGATCTACAAAAAGAAAATTAGGTGGGGGGGTGATTTTATTTTTTGTGTCAATCCTCAGCCATTTATGGTAAAAAAAAAAAAAAAATTGAAATGTAAATCGAGGGCTATAAAACGCGATCCACAATTTTTTTTCAATAAAATTTTTTTTTTTTTGAAATGTAAATCGAGTGTTTCTAAATCAGATCCACTTTATTTTTTTTTTTTTTTTAAATTTCTCAAATTGCGTATTGAGTCGACACGGCCAAAAGTAAATCGAGTGGGGAGACGCGATTTAAAATGGTTATTTTGAATAAATGTGTTTTGTCAGGATATTTTTGAACAACCAAATCCAACCGGGTACTGCGAAATTTTTCGCTTCCTTTGAACTGGATCCACTCTCTTTATCAAATAAATCTGGGTTAACTATCACAAGGAAAATCCGATCCCCATTCCCCATTTTTATAACCATTCACCAGTTTAAAACACATGGGCAAAATCAATTAGATCCAAAATCAGTTTTTACACAAATACAAATAAAACAAAAAAGGTAAAGAGTGAGAATACGTGGCATAATAGAGACGAATCTGAGAGAAGGGGGTTGAGATTAAAATGGTTTTGTTTCAAAGTTCGTGTTTTGGCAGTTCATGGTGGTGGCCGACCGTGAAATCACCACGACAGTGGCGGCGCATGGTGGAGGGCTGTTCACGGCGAAAGCAAAACCACTTGGCGTAAAGATAGACAAAGAAAACAAAGATGAAAATGAGTGATAAGGCTACAATTATCACTATCAAGATTTTAACGGCGATTTTGATGACATGGGAATCATGGTAACTGCTCATCTTGATTCATGAGTACTTTCTTGATGGGTTTTTGATTCTGAACAAAACCCAGAAAGGGATTAAGCAAAAGCTGATGGCTTGTAGACTATGAAGATTTTTTATTCTAAATATAAAAGAGTTGGTATTTGTATGAAGATGATTTTGAAAGTCAAATTGATTTTGGTATGAAGATGTTTTAGTATGACGTGAGGGTTAAGTGGGGATAAGTAAATACACGATGTATTCTGATGAGAACATTAAGGTCCCTGTGACTGTAAATGGTTTTAAGTATGGTCATACAACACGTCATACAAGGACCATTTTGTTTGTGTTCGGTTGTTAGAAAGGATTTGGGTTTATGTTTTTATTTGATTATTGTATCTGGGTTTAGGATTGTGGTTTTGTTTTTGTAGTGAATTGTTGGTGATGATGAGGTTTTGATGGTAATGGTGATGATGGTGATTGTGGGGAAGATGGTGAATGAGGAATGTGATGAAGCCGGTGATAGAGACCATTTATCTAACAAGGACCATTTATGTAATAGGGACCTCTAAGGGTAAAATGGTCATGAATACCTAAAAAAATCCACTTTAATGATCACATAAGTAATTTTTTTCGATGTCTTTAAAAGTATATAGTGGTAAGTATGATGTTTTTTCGGTGATTAGCCCTAACAAATATTAACTAGTGAGGGACTTGTTAGTATAAAAACTAAAACCCGTGAAGTTTTGGTTAAGAAGGATTAAACAAAAAAGAAGAAGGGGTGTGAGTGTCGTTTCTTGCAAACTTGAGGAGATGTTATAATATGACTTGAAGATAAGTAATTAGATTATATAATGACATGTTGAGGTCATTATTTAATACGCCTAAAAACACACACGAACAAAAACTCATATCCCTAAATCTATATGCATGAAGCTGACGCATGCATGTAATCAATTTTATATGCATGCATTATATGTATGAGTAGTCATACGTAGCAAATAACAATTGCATGCAATAACCCTTTTCTTGTACTTTTGACGATCAACTGTATTATCCTTTTGTGGGATTCTATCATGTGACGCCAAGAACCAAAACAAGAACATCATGTTCCATTGTTTAATCCTGAAGCAAGTACTAGCATCATAACGTATCTCGGTGACGTGTAGTGTGAGCATTCCATAGATGTTATCCACTTTGATAACTTGTTTAGTTTCGCGTTGTTTGATTAATACATACGCGTGTTTAGAACATTCGTTGTCCGTTTGCTTTATATTGCTAAAAGGTACACGTTTCTTGATGCTTTGTTAATTACTTTATTATATATGTGTTATATGTCTTTCGTTGCGTACTCGTGTTAATTAGTTTATAAAATCCAACATTGGCATCACGAGCCATCTTATAGAATTTGTAATTACAAATAACGTAAAATAATTATTAGGGTTCTTGGTTACTTATTTAAGCCCTTTGGGCGTTTTTAATCATAAAGATTAAATCTCTATTGCCATTAAAATAAATTAGACGAAACCCTAGGATATATGAAATTTTATGTGTTAAATTCGATAGTTTAAGTGGTTAATTGATCGTTTTTACTTATAATTAATTCTTAATGGATTATCCGTGATAAACACATGCATGTTTATCACGGAATGATATATGATATATGAGTTTTTGATTGAGGTTAATTGTTTGTCATGCAAATTGATGATTAAAATTGTTATAGACATAAACTGTTAAGTTTTTTTTTAGTTATCGGATTGTTTGACACCCTATCACTAAAAAATTCATAATATATTTATATTAAGTTAAAAATTCTGAAAGTTTTATGGTAGATCCACGACTCAGTAGATTACAACTTTGTAGTTTACTGCAAAAACTGAGGAAGAGCCTAGTTATGTCATGTCGGGGCCTGACGTCGACTAAAATTGTTTATCTGTTTTTATGTTCTATGTGGTATATGTTTATATAAGGTTTACGCAATTGATTATATCGATGTATGTGACCCAATTCATTGGAAAAAGAGACTTATGTAAATATATACATATTTTTATTATTCGATAATGGTGATCATCGTTTATGATTTGCATGAGTTAATTGTTAATTGTTTAAATAAATGTTATGTGTATTAGTAGTTTATATTTATTATTTGTTTATATAAGTTTTTGACTTGTGTAAAAACAAAAGGGTTTTTTGAAAAAAAAATATAAACATGACTAATAATTATGAAATAAAATTTATTATAGACCATTAATTGCATTGTCTTATGTGTCAAGTTGGGTTCGGCTTACATATGATAATCATGGCCTTCAGGTTTCCCACGATGAGACTTGCAATTTAATAGGTTTATAATGTGTTTTCTAAACTAAATATTTAAATTTTATCAATGACGTAATTTGCAAAAATACTATTTACTTGCAAGGCATATCACTAAGGGTTCAAGGTATCTCGTGGTAAGGCTTAAGGTTTTGCCCAACCTTACTAGCAAACCATAATCTATAATATCCCCGATATCTTGCAACTACATAGGAAGCGCGAATGGTCTAGGGTTTGAATGATTTTTCAGCATTCTTTAATATTTTTCCGCGATAAAATTAAGATTCTTTAGATTTGAAAACACAATTGAATCGTCAATTTGTTTTTAAGGTGTATTATCACTAATTTATACACAATGTGGTATTGAAAATTAAGTGATACACTGTAATAAGTAACTTAATTGAGTAAAGTTTTTTATTAAAATTTATGATGCGAAGATGTATGCATACTTCTTCATACATATTTGTCACCCCAAATATAAATACCCTTTTAAATAAGTTGTTGCCACCCAATTTGTAAGAACACTTGTAATTGCCTTTTACATTACGTGAGACGTATGTAGATTGCAACCCAATGTGATTATACACTTTTTTGTGAGACGTTGGTGTTACATAACCACAGTTCTTGATTGGGCGACTTAATCGAGTTAAGTTGGTGAGACCTTAAGCTTGAGGCATAGACGAGATGAAACATGCTTACTTGTTCGTTACTGAAATAAATTAAGTCCCATAATGTTCTAGGAATTGCACCGGTGGCAATTATTGATCGTCAATTACCTTTTGAATACACCATTGCTTGCAGATCAACTGATGTGATGGTGGTATGTCAAGAAGGATACTAGTCTTTAGAAAATTATTGCTTATATGGTTATACATGGGTAGTTAATTTTCTTCAAGACATATTATCAAAAATACTAAAATTAAATTTTGTGATTCTTTTAATAGTATTAAAGCAACATTAAAACCGTAAATGATTGTTTGTTTCTTTCTTGAAGAAGACAAACCGAGCCTCCTTTCCTTGTAAGGAAAAGGGAGAGTTATTCCTATATGTTTTTCCTTGCTCAGAAAAGTTATAATAGGAACGAAGAAATTGTCCTAATTCTAATCAAACTCATAGCAAACTTACATGGTTAAGTAGATTGCACGACTTATATTTTCATGTAAATTTTATCACCTTATTCGGTGGTGAATACTTTGAAACATATAAGACATTTGGATAACTAGAGAACATGTTATATAAACCCTACTCCCTAAACCCTTTGGCGACTTTGGCAAAAAAACAACCCTAAATCGAATCTTCATTCTTTCTTCGTTTGGATTGTTGTTAATCAAATCTGTCCATGGTGCTTAATCTGATATCGGTTCTTGATTAGTGTTCGTATGTGCCGGGTATGAAACGCAGTTTTTTGAGTCAGAAGAGGGGTGGGGGAGGGAGAGGCATGAAGGAAAAACAACATGGGTCGGCTAATGTTAATGTGGTCTAGTCTGCGAGAGACGCGCCAAGTACTACTGCTCCGATTGGTTTGACTACTCCGATTAATTATGGGTATAAGAATGGTATGGAGGAAGGAAATATTGGAACGTGTTCGACACCGATTGGTACTACTACTCCGAATACAGGTTCTGTTTTGAC